>JAASFH010000555.1:0-16150 GCA_023333695.1 Globisporangium yorkense
CGACCCCCTTCCTGCTCAAAGACCACGAGCGAGACTCCCGACATCCTTCGCTCGGAAGTCTTGCAAGGTACCCGAACAGCGAGCGCCAGTCGAGTGTCTCGCCGCAGATTAAACGACCATGGCCGACGACGGCGCCGATCCACAAACTCACCATCGTGCGCATTGAGCACGTCGAGCAGAGCAAGTGCGGCCGGCGAACAAACCAAGCAGCCAGCAACGCAACACCACACACACCAGGCTGCCGACTACCAAAGCACACTCATCTCGGCGCCGACCCGAGCTGCTGCTGTCACATTGACACTCGAGTCAGCAGTCAGCAGCAGCAGCAGCAGCAGCAGCAGAGCAACCACAGACATCGCAGACTCGCGCCGCCGCTTCACGTGTGTAACTCGACCGCTGAAGCGCTCGCCGTGCTTGTCGCGGAAGCTTCAACTTCGGGAATCCTGCTGCTCAAGCGGGTGCTCGAGCGAGAGGTTGCTCGCTTGCTCGGATCCGAAGTAGCGCTGCTGGCTCCTTCATCGTCCTCGTTTGCTCGCTTGTTCGCTGCAGGTCGTTGGTCGGGGCTCTGTTGTTGTTGTTGTTGTTGTTGTTGTTGTTGTTGTTGTTGCTGCTGCTGCTGCTGCCGCTCCTGCCGCTGCTGCTGGTCGTGATCACCTCCTGCGACTGCGTCTGCGCGTGCTTCGTGCCGATCCGAGAGGAACCGGAACACCCACCACCGCCACCACCACCACCACCACCACCTGCACGCGCCATCCCCGACGACGACGAGCAGACAATCGTCGGCGTGCACAGCAGGTGAGTGCGAACGAAGTAGACGCATCTCGCGTTCAACTCCGGCGCCTTTGTCGACCAGCGCCGCAGCAACCAGCAGAGCGCTTACCAGAAGCCAAAGCCAAACCAACCAGTGTGAAGTCATCGCGTCGTCGCCTCATTCTCTCTCTCTTTCTCTCTCTCTCTCTCTCTCTCTCTCTCTATCTATCTATCTCGCTCATGCGAGGCATGCGAGGCATGCGAGGCACGCGAGGCATGCGAGGCATGCGAGGCACGCGAGGCACGCGAGGCACGCGAGGACTAGCGAGCGAGACAACAACAGGGCGTGACACGGACGAGCTACAGTCGAGAAGAGAGAGAAGGGGGACAAAGAAGTAGAGGTGACGGCGCGAAGTGAATGCTGTCTGCCCTGCCTCGCCTGGCTCGAGAGTCATCGGCTTGCGTCCTGCGTCCTGCGTCCTGCCGCGCTGGCGTTCTTGCTGGCTCTGTGTGTGCTGGCTGCTTGGCAAGTTTGGCTGCTTGGCTGCTTGGTTGCTTGGTGCGCTGCGTATGACAAACGACAAGCAAGCGTCCTGGTGAGCTGGCGAGACACTAGAGATTCGCTGCTGCTTGGAGCGCTGCTGCCGACTCCATGATCGAGTGAGAGAGAGAGAGAGAAAGAGAGAGAGAGAGGAAGAGATGTCCCGAGATCCGGTGACGATCCGAGACAGTCACGGATGAGCTTGATCGAGTCTGTCTGCGTAGATCCCCGCTTGATACAGTTGCGTTCCTGCGTTCCGAGTCACCCCAGTGCTCCATACGGAGACAGCAGCCCGTTGAGCAGAACCAGCTTCTCGGCGCGAAAAGTTCGGCTTGAGTCCTCATCACACACACACTCATGTCGACAGGCGACGGATGATCTCGCCCTGCTTAGCTGAGCTCAGCCTCTCGACTCGTGACGAGAGTGTTTCGAGCGAGCGTTTGGTCCCATGCGCTCGGCCGATCGCTCGTGTGAAGCTCGTCGCGAAGGAAGGCTGGCTTGCATGCGAACGTCTCACAGTTCTCAACACGAGAGAGCTTCTCAAGAAAACAGCACGCAGACAGCGAATCACCTCTCGATCGACAGGCTTATACAACTCACACTTGCGTCGACAGCTCAGCTTGGCTCGGCTCACACTCCGCTCAGACTCCGACGCGCGCTCAGACACAGTCTCAATCTCGCAGCTCACAGCATCGAGACTCACATCCTCACACGCTCTCAACACCACGAGCTCACAGCTTGACGCTGTAGTACTCGTCCGCGGGGATGAACTTCGGACCGCCGTAGTAGTCGAGCAGCACGATCGTGTCGATCTCGAGCGTGTACACGACGAAGCCGTGGCCGCTCGGCCAGAACTCCATCTCCGGGTGACGCGAGAACAGCGCCTTCTTCGCGAACTCGAGCTTGTCGGCGGCCACCGGCACGACCTTGCCCATGATCGTGAGCTTCGCGCATGTCGGGTCCTCCACGTCCTTCTTGCACGCGCTGCGTCCCTGCTGCGCGTGCGAGATCGCAATGCTCGCGCTCGGGTTCGACGCGAGGTCCGAGCCTGAACAGAACAGTTTAGAGCAAGTGAGTTCTAGTCCTCCTCATACCAGGCACTCATGCAGCAGGTTCGTACCAGTGGCGTCCATCGACGTGAGGTAGAAGAAGAACTGGCCGGTCGATCCCTCGGGCGAAGTGCCGATGCCGTCTGTGGAGGTATAACCGAGAAAGCGTCAGATAATTGCATCATGGCGCCACCGCGGCCTCTAGTAGCGCGCATGCTCGCCACCAACGACAACATCGTCATTTCAAGTACACCCACCGCTGTACGAGACGACGTTGCTGTACGGGACGCCCTTGTACTGCACCGAGATCGTCGCCATGGTGGTCCACTCGTTCTCGTGCACCAGCTGCCGTGCGTGCAGCGCGCTGTTGGTCACAAGCCCCAGTCAATACCGCACACCTCTAGCAACACCTCGAGCAGCCCCACCACCGCCAGTACATAGCAGAAGTAGGAAAAGTACTCACGCCTTGGACGGCGCCACGACGTCGTCCTCCAGGACGTACACGGGGCCGCGCAGCAGCACGTACTGCCGCGCGGCGCTCTCTCCGAGCAGCAGCAGCGTCGTGGTCAGCGCCAGCAGCGCCGCGACCAGCGTCGTCTTGAAACCCGCCATCTCGATCTCTCTCTCTCTCTTGCCTGTCAACGGGGAAATCGGCGAATGACCACCACCACCGAAGCGACCGGAGGCAGCGGCAGCGGACGCGACATCGACGTGAGATCTCCCTCCGCTTCCTCGCTTCTCGCGTCGCGATCGGCTTCCTTCGCGCGGATGCCACCACGCCCAGAGCCAATCAGATCGCACGTCGCGTGCCAAACCTCGGGAAGCGCAGCCGGAGGTCGCCAACCTTCGGGTCGTCACCATCGAAGCCCCACAGAGAGCACACAGAGATGCCTTTCAGCGAGAGAGACACGCATAGAGTGGGTGGTCGCGTACGAGCGCGTACGAGCAGAGATGGTAGCGGTGATGGCTGCAGGAGCTCTTGTTGATTGACAAGATCAGTGATCTTCTGTGGGTGCACCTGGCACACTGTGCCCTGATCTAGGTACAGCGTACCGTTTCGAAAGGCAGAACAATACGACATTCGTGCCTCACGGTACATCATTTGATCGTACTTAGAGCGCTTTTCTGGTGCTTTGCTTCCCCGAACTGCAAGTTAGCTCAAGCTCAAGCTGGACATCAAGCGCAAGCGAGATAGGCACACACCCCCTCCCTTCCTCTCTCTACACAGCAGCCCGATGACCGCCGCCTCCAAGCCGCAGGTGCTGCGCCTCTACCGGCAGCTGCTGCGCGTCGCGCGCGCGTTCCCGGAGCGCAGCATGGGCGCCAAGCTGCAGTTCAACACGCGCGAGCTCATCCGCCTGCGCCGCGGCGAGCAGAGCGCCGACAAGGTGCAGCAGTTCCTGCAGGAAGGCTACGACACGCTGCGCATGTACCAGACGCTGCAGGAGGAGCCGTCGCTGCTCGCGGCCATCACGCGCAAGAAGCAGCAGCAGGAAGAGGGGAAGCCGCAGACCTCCGCCCACCACCTCCACGAGCAGCTCCACCAACAGAACCAGCAGCAGTCGCGCGCGGAGTAGCTGAAGAGACGACACGGAGGGCGTTCGTAGTTGCGTGTGTGTGTACGTGAATGAAGTTCTATGAGCTCCTACTGCACGACGCACGCGCGACTCTTCTTGAGCAGCTGCAGCTTCTCGTCTTCGAGCGCGCGCAGGCGCCGCTGGAGCTCCTCGCGCTCCTTGGCGTCGCTCGCCATGCGCTGCTTGAGCAGCTGCGAGGACGAACCAGAAGGGCAGCGTCAGCAGATCTCCCAGTGGCGATGATAGCTACAGCTCACGCCCCACCTCGATCGTCTCGTCGGTCTTCTGCGTCGCCTGCTGCACGCGGTTCATGTCCGCGTGCTTCCCCTGCACCTGCTGCTCCAGCTGCGCCGCGAGCTGCGTTAGCTGCTCGTTCTGCTGCTCTCGGCGCGCCAGTTCCTGCTGCAGCAGCGCGCGCTTGTGCTCGTGCTGCAGCTCCGCCTCGCGCTGCTTGTGCTGGAGCTCCACGTCGTGCAGCCGCGTCCGCTCGCGCTCGTGTTCCAGCGCCGCCGCTGCTTCCCGAGATGCTGCGAGTGCGCCGGCGGCGCGTGCTTCCAGCTCTTGCGCTGCGAGCCGCGCGTGCGTCAACTCCGTCGCGTCGTACGCCGACTTTACTTCAGCTAAAGCAACTTGATGGTGCGGGCTGCGCGCGGGAGACAGACGATAGTGTGAGAGGCACGCAGGGACTAAGGAGAAGAGCAAGCGCATGCCTACTGGGACCTGGCGGCCGTCTCAGGCTTTGCTGGAGAGAGAAAGGTGAACACGAGCGTGCTGGTGTCGATCTGCTCGAGCAGCTCATCGGTGACGAGGAGCTTCACGATCTGGACACGAGATCCGATCAAGCGACGTGAGAGTTCCTGCGACGCGAGACCATCCCTACAGCCGCCTGCGTACGTTCGTGTGCTCAAGAGGCAGGACGTAGCTCTCCGTCGCAGGCGTGATCTGGTACTGCACGCGCGCGCGCCGCAGTCGGAGGAGCGGCGGCTGCTCCGACGAGCGCTGCATCCGCACGAGGAGCCACACGAACGAGCCTTTCAAGGCACGGAGCTCCTCGTCGCCGCTGGTATCCTTGCTGTCTGAGCTCGCAGCTTCGAGCGAGTGTTGGTGACCTGCGTCGCTGTCTGCGAGCTTGTCGTCGAACTCGTGCGCCGCTCGAGCCGCGCGGAGGAACCCGCTCGGCTGCTGGCGCTCGATCAGCGGCGGACAGGACGAGATGACCAGGTGGACGTGCACGCGTCCGAGCGAAGCGCTCTCCTGCGAGCCCTCGTCGCACGACACTTCGAGCTCGCTCTCGACGTCGAACCTGCTCGCGATAGTGGCGCAACGTTTGGTGGCGGCGATCTTGCGAGCACACTACTAGTCAAGCGTCGGCATCGGACGCACATGAAGCGCAGCGGCCGCAGGAACACCTCGGCGACGCCGACGACCGTCGCCTTGTCGCCGTCTCCGTCATCGTCCATCGATCTGAGCGACACGCCTTCGTCTTCGCTGTGTGGCACTTGGCGGACGGCCGCGACCTATTCTCGCGATCCAGAGTCTGGGTGCACCCATGCATGTACTCTACACACATGACGCCCCAAGCTGCGGCGCGGCCGTGCACGTGCGCGATTGTCTTGTAAATATACAGCAGGACGCCACGCTCCTCGCTCCATGCGCCTCCTACAGCCACTCAGGTTCCTCCTACGCGCTGCACCGCGCCACGACGACCACCGCGATGCCAGCGGGCACACACACACAGCCAACACACACCCAACTGCTCGCTTTCTTCCGCTGCTCACAGATCGCTCGCCGCAGCGCCGGTGAACGAGAACGAGCGCGCGAACGCGCCGAACGTCGTCGAGTGCGCTCTCCGCTTCTGCGGCGAGCTCGTGCCGCCGCGAAAGTACCGCGGCGGGAGCGTCGACGTCGCTGGTGCTGCTACTGCTGTGCCGCTCTTGGTGGCGACTTCTTCGCGGAGGTCCGAGGAACCAGCGAGCTGTGACGACGCCGCGTCCGCGCTCCCAAGCTGAGCGGCGAGGTTCGGGCGCTTCCTCGCCGCCGGCTGCTTCCTCTGCGCTGCTCCGCCCGGCGACGCGGTCTCGGTCCCACTGACGCGCCACTCGAACTTGCCGAGGCGCGCCGGCGAGTCCCGAGCCACCTGCACGACGCCCGCGACCTTCTCGAACGCGTCGGCTGGCGACATCGAGCGGTTCGCGGGGCCCTGACTCTGCAGCGGCGTGAACTGCTGCAGTTCAGCGAGACTCGACGGCGCTGGAGACGACAGGCAGCGCCGCAGCGGGGTGCGCAGCGCCGCGGCTTCGTCGTCGCCCTCAAGCGCCGTGTGGTCGTCGCTGATGCTCCGGAAGGGTTCCTGCACGGGCGTGAACGCGCGGAAGAGCTCCTCCGCCGTCTCCAGCTCCATGTCGACGTCCTGGTCCTGGTCCATTGGCTCGACGTCGACGTCTTCCATTGCAGCAAACGCAGCAACAGGTGCCGCAGCTGTCGTCACGACCTCTTCCTTGATATACACCAGTTCATCTGGTGTCGCGACGGCCAGGGAGGGGGGATGAGAAGCCTGTGCTGCTGCTGGAGCTGAGGAGGTCACAGGCGGGGAGTTCTCGTCGTTCGCTGTCGCTCTCCCACTGAACGACTGCATGACCACCTCCTGCTTGATGACGCGCGAGTGCGGCGACACAAAGCTGCTGCTGCTGATCATAGTACCACTGAACGCGAACGTCTGCTGGCGCTCGCCGAACGTGCGGCGGTGCGCGCGGCGCTTCTGCGGCGAGCTCGTGGTGCTCTCGTAGTACCTCGGTGGCATATTGAAGATCGCGGACGCCGAGCCCGCCGTCGCCGACGCGACCGCCTGCTTGAGCAGCACGAGCCGCTGCTGCTGCTGCGCGTCGCTTCCGTGCTTGGCGTGCAGGAAGTGGCGCGCCGTGAGCTCTGCGCGCAGCCCCTGCGCTCCGTCTCCGCCGTCCAGGCGGCGCAGCATCTCGTCCATCGTGGCGCCGCCGCCAAAGTGCGCGCTGAGGAACGCGTCCGACTCGCTCAGCAGCATCTGCTCCATGTCGTCGTCGCCGCCGGCGCCGTCCAGCAGACACGCCGGGAAGAGCGCGTCGGCGCCGAACTCCTCGGCCAAGCGGCGGTCCAGCAGCGCGCTCGGGCGGTCGCCCAGGCCCGCGTCGTCGCCGTCGTCGTCGTCGCCCAGCGCCTCGAGCGCGCGCAGGTCGTCGTCCAGCGCCAGGCGCAGCGCGGCGGCGGCCTCGTCGTCCAGCGCGTCCATAGACCTCCTTCCTCTCCCTTGCTTTTGAGCAAGTGAGTCATTTCATGACCTCTTTGAACTGCAACTTTTTTTACTTTGTACTTTTTAGCTAGAAATATGTGTGGCGCACATCAAAGTTCAAGTCGGCATTATATAAAGAGCGAATTGATTGGCCGCGAAGAGCTCCGATTGAAATCGAACTGAGTGCCGCCGAGCTCGAAGAGCTCCGGTGGACACACACTTGGACGATTGCAGCAGCAGTACCAGCAGCAGCCATGGTGTTCATGAAGAAGGGCGGCGGCAAGAAGGTCGCAGGCGGCGCCAAGGCCAAGGGCCGACCTGCCAGCAATGCGGCGGCGAAGTCTGGGGCGAAAGGCGCAAAGGGAGCGTCGTCCGCCAGCGGCCGCAACCCGTTCGACGTGCGCGGCAACACCCGCAGCAAGTACGAGGTGATCGGGCGGCGCGTGAAGGGCCAGGGCCGCAACGTGGCCGACGCGCGCGCTGCCGCCGAGGCCAAGCGCCGCAAGACGCTCGGCGCGCAGTTCCAGGCGCGCAACAAGGCGAACGCGTTCCGCGACCGGCGGCTCGGCGAGCAGGACCCGAGCATGTCGCTCGAGGACAAGATGATGGCGCGCTTCCAGAGCGAGCGCAAGCGCAAGCTGCGCAATGCCAGCGCGTTCGCGCTGCACGACTCGGACGACGAGGGCGACGGCGACGACGGCGACGACCTCTTCCTCACGCACCGAGGCGCGCGCATCGACGACTACGACACGCTCAACGACGACGGCGCGCTCGAGCCGGACGACGTCGACGACGAGCACAGCCGTGAAATGGACCGCGAGATCGTCAACAAGCTGCACTTTGGCGGCGGTGGCGCTGATGCTGGCGCGGAAGGCGGCGAGGACGGCCGCAAGAAGAGCCACAAGGAGATCATGCAGGAGGTGATGCTCAAGTCGAAGATGTACAAGGCAGAGCGGCAGAAGAACAAGTCGGCGCAGGAGGAGTCGACGGACAACCTTGACGAAGGCTTCAACGACATCCGCGGGCTGCTCGAGTTCCGCCCCACGCGCGCGAACGGCAAGGAGCTGCCGGACAAGGGTCCGATGGACGAGTTCGACAAGCTCACGCGCGAGTTCGCGTTCGAGGCGAAGGCCAAGGCGACGGAGCGCCGCATGTCGCCCGAGGAGCTCGCGCAGAGAGAGCGTGACCGCCTCGCTGAGCTCGAGAAGAAGCGGGTGGCGCGCATGAAGGGCGACGATGCCGATGACAGCGACAGCGACGACGGCGGCAAGAAGCGCGGTAAGAAGGGCAAGAAGGACAAGAAGGGCAAGAAGACCAAGACGCCGCAGCTCATCTTGATGCCACCGACCGACGACGACCTCTCGAGCGACTACGCGCTCGACCCTCGCTTTGGTGGCGCGGAGCAGAACGACGACGACGAGGATGAAGATGCCGAGGCGGAGGACGACGACGCTGAAGAGGATGACGAGGAAGAGGAGGAGGAAGAAGAGGACTCGGAAGCCGAGTCTGGCGATGACGACGATGACGAGGAGGAGAAGGAGGAGGAGGAAGAAGAGGAGGAGAGAGAACAGAAGGACGAGGACGACAGCGACGACGACAGTGAGGAAGAAGACGCCGAGGAGAAGCA
Source organism: Globisporangium yorkense (assembly GCA_023333695.1). Classification (NCBI taxonomy): domain Eukaryota; phylum Oomycota; class Peronosporomycetes; order Pythiales; family Pythiaceae; genus Globisporangium; species Globisporangium yorkense. Next base: position 8,810 of record JAASFH010000555.1, read on the forward strand.
GCGCAAGCGCCAGGAGGCCGCGGAAGAGCTGCCGTTCGTGTTCCCGTGTCCGGAGAGCCCGGAGGATCTCGTGGCGCTCTTCAAGCAGCACGCGAAGGGCTCGGCGGCGAACCGCTCGCTGATCGTCGAGCGCGTGATCACGTACTACTCGCCGCGCATCAGCGTGGAGAACCAGAGCAAGATGAAGAGCTTCTTCGCGATCCTCGTGCGCCAGTTCCTCAAGTGGGCTGCGCACTACGCCATCCACCGCGACGACGTACGTGTGTGTGTGCTGTCTGACTCACTGCTCGCATCACTTGATCTGACGCTCGTGTATGTTGCTGCCATCCCGTGCAGCTCGACGCGCTCGCCAAGCACCTGTACACGCTCGCGCAGCAGCTGAGCGACACGGCCGGCGTGGTGGTGCGCGAGCTGCTGATCAACCTTTTCAAGCGCCTGCACTCGACCAAGTCGCGGTCCAAGTGGCCGGAGCTCTCGGAGCTGCTGCTCTTCCGCGCGCTCGTGCAGATCTTCCCGACGTCAGACCTGCGCCACAACGTTGTGTCGCCGCTCGAGACGCTGCTGGGCGAGAGCCTCGCGACGGGAGCGCTCGAGACGCGCCAGGACGCGACGCAGGCGCTGTTCGCGTGCACGCTCACGCTGCAGATCACAAAGGAAAAGCAGCGGTTCACGCCGGAGGTGCTCGTGTGCCTCAAGAAGCTGCTGCGCGCGTTCGTGAGCACGAGCGAGCCCGTGCACGCGCTCCGCGCCGACCTGCTCGCGTGGGTGGCGTCCGAGAGCAGCGACGACGAGGCGTCACTGACGCTGCCACGCCTGCAGCTCGCGGCTGCGTCGTCGGCGTCCGCGGCCGCGATCCTGCACGGCGTGCTGGGCGTCGTGCGCATCGCGAGCGAGCAGTACGTGCACCTAGCATCGTTCGACGAGCTGCTGCACCCGGTGTACCTGCTGCTGCACGAGGTGTCGCGGTCGGTGTTCGGCGGTGTGCGCAGCGACGAGGTGAATGCGACGATCGCGTTCGTGGCCGAGCAGCTGGAGAAGTGCTGGGCGGCGCGGTCGCCGCTGCGGCTGCAGAGCTTCGCGCCGGCGGTGCTGCCGACGTTCACGCCCAAGTTCGACGAGAACTACACGCTGCGCAAGGACAAGGGCGCGGACCGCGACAAGGCTAAGCTCAAGCAGCTGCAGCGGCAGGTGAAGCGCGCGCGCAAGGGTGCGGCCCGCGAGCTGCGCCGCGACGCCGAGTTCCTCGCGCGCGAGAAGCACGACGAGGAGACCGCGCGCCTGGCCGCGAAGCGCGACAAGCAGAAGGAGATCCGGCGGTGGCTCGAGGAGCAGAACGCGACGTTCAACCAGCAGGTCAAGAAGGGCGGCCACATGCTCAAGGGCGGCGGCTCCGGTCCGGCGAAGAACCGGCGACTCCCCAAGACGCAGAAGTAGGAGACCGCCGCCGCCGGCCCTCGCTGTCATGTGTCGCTCATGACTGGAAGACTCATAACCTAATAGACGCCGATGCATATGTGTCCCTCACATGATCCGAGCAAGGAAGGCAGGCGGCGGCTGACCGATTGGCTGTGTATTGACGGTGACGTCGGGGGGAACCTGTTCTATGCTGCTGCGTGCGTGCTCCAATGGTCGGGGTCACCTCCGAGCTTCTGGGCAATGGTCCGTTGCTGCCAGACGCGCTCACTTCTTGCCCTCGCGGTCCTTCTTCGGGATGCTCTTCTTGCCGTACTGGCGCGTGGGCGGCATCGGCAGGATGTTGGCCACGCCCAGCAGGTGGCTCACGCGGTCCGACGGCTGCGCGCCGACCGAGACCCAATACCGCACGCGCTCGCTGTTCACGCGCAGCTCCTTCACGCCGTCGGTCGCCGCGATCGGGTTGAACGTGCCCAGCTACACACACACACAGTTAGCACATTAGCGCCGGCTGCTGGTCACTTTCCTCATACTAGCTACAGCAGCAGGGGATTCATTCCACCACGTACGATCTCGAGGTGCTTGCCGTCGCGCGGCGCGCGCGCGTCCGCCGCCACGATGCGGTAGAACGGCAGGTCCTTGCGCCCCCAGCGCGCGAGGCGCAGTCTCACCACCATACTAGAGCTACTTCGCGGACGTGAGGGGCGCGAGCGGCGGCGGCTGCTGCTGCTGCTGCTGGAGGTTGAGTCTTGGTTGGCGCTTGGCGCTGCGAAATGGCTTTTTGTGGTTGCTGGCGCCTGCGAGTTTGATACTGGGAAGCGGATAGTGATGAAAATCGGGTTGGGATGCTGACATTTATGTTTTGGAAGGTGTATTTTAGGATCGGATAGTTGATAGTTCGAGGACCGTGGATTTCGGTAATCGGAATGTGCAGCGGTAGTGTGAGCGTCAGCTCGAGTGTCATCGACGCGTTCCCTCTTCCTTCTGACGTCGTCGACGTCGGCCGCAAGCAGGCTCTCTCCGGTGCTCCCAAGGCTCCGAGTGACAAGCCGCGAGCTGTTGTCCTGCTCGAGCACGCATCTTGAGCCATTCATAAAATCGAATGCAATTGCTTGTGTGTCTTGACGCAGTTGATGTGCGAGTAGTTTTGCTCGCACACTCGATTCTCTGCCTCGTTCTCTCTCCTGTACTCGACCGCAGTTGCGAGCCGTCGACAGCGTCAAATGGTCAAATGCCGTTATCGTTGCCATCACAGTGTCGGAGTGTGTACGGCCGTCGCCTTCAAAGCCGTTCATCGTTCGCGTCGAGCAAGCAGGCAGGGAGGGCCTCCGAAAAAGAGACAGGAGCGCAGCTCGATCCGACTCGTTCGCTCAGCCACTCGTTCGTTCATTGCTTGGCGGCGGCGGCGGCGGCGGACCGACCTCACTGACCTCGCTCGCACGAAGCGAGAGGCCAGTCGCGCACTGACGCGTTCCTTCACGAGGAGGAGGAGGCCACGTAGCGTTTTTTGCTGCTGGTTACCTGGCTGCACACACCGTGTGTGTGTGTGTGTGTGTGTGGACACCTCCCTCGCTCTGACGCAGTTGCCTGACGCTCGCTTTTCACGCCTGCCTTTCACGCAGTAGCATGCTCAGTTGTGCCTCTGCTGGCTCTTGAGAGAGAATTTTTTTGCCTTCTCTATTCGATTTCTTCCGCCCTTCAAGAGCTCCGTATACAAACGCCAAGTGTAAGCGTCGTCATGCCGCCGACCATTTTTTGTTTCCAGCGCACACAACGCAACATTCCCTACGACAATCAACTACCCGCTCGCTACATACGAGCGCCGCCGCCGCCGCCACGAGCATGGAGCCGCCGAGCGTGAGCTTCCCGCTCTACCAGGGCTTCTTCCCGCAGCTCGTGCTCGGCGTCGACGAGCTGCTCGCCTACCGCCGCCTCGCCAAGGAGCGCGTGGCGCAGCTCGTGCGCGTCGTCGAAGACGCCGACTGCGTCTACGCCTGGAACGACGTCAAGCGCCCGCCGGGCAGCGCCAAGTGCCAGCGCGCGACCTTCGTGGACGTGCGCCCGGACAGCAAAGCCGCGCGCGCCGCCACGCTGCTCAAGGCCAGCGTGCAGCTCGTCGACGTGCAGCCCGAGGAGGTGCTCGCGGCGCTCGCGCGCAGCCGCACCAAGGACCTGCGCCGCACACTCGCGTACCTGCACGGCGACGCGTTCCTGGACGCGCAGACGCTGCTCACGTTCCCGACCGCCAGCGCGGCGAAGAAGCCCGCGTACTCGTACCGCGCGATCAAGTGGTGCGCGCTCAAGAGCAAGCGCGGTCGCAGCAGCAGCGGCAGCCACCACAGCGGCAGCACGGACTCGGGCGACGGCGCCGCTGCGAAGAGCTGGAAGGGACTCGACTTCTGCTACCTCGAGTATGCCGGCCGCAAGAAGCCGCGCCCCGGCTCGACCGTGCTCGGCTTCATCGTGCAGGAGGCCATCTCGCCCGACCGCGAGGTGCCACACCTCGACGCCTACGGGCTCACGCGCGCGCCGCTCTCGCGCTCGGGCGTCGTCATCTCGCGCACGCACCAGTCCAATATCATCAAGGTGACGGCGCTGTGCCAGATCGACGGCGCGCTGCCGGCGCCGCTGCGCAGCGCCATGGAGGACGTGCTGCTCGAGAGCGTGGCCGCGATCCAGCGCGTCAAGGGGCTGCTCGAGCGCCAACGCATGGGGCGCCTGCAGTACCTCGAGCAGTGGGAGTGGGTCGCGAGCGCGGACCGCAAGGCCTGCGCCGTGTGTCTGCGCAGCTTCTACTTCCACCGCAAACACCACTGCCAGACGTGCGGCGAGGTCGTGTGCTCGTCCTGCGCGCCACTGCGCGAGCTCGAGGAGCCGCTCTTCGACGCCGCGCAGATCCGCGTCTGCACGCTCTGCCTCGCGGGCGCCGGCAGCGCCAGTGTCGCGGCGAGCTCCGAGCGTTCGTCGTCGAACGGCGGCACCGAGGCGTACTTACGCGACCTGCAGCAAAACCCGCGACCGCGCGCGAGCGTGCAGGAGGCGGCGCGGCACCGCCCGTCGCGCCTGTCAGAGGATGACGAGCGTGCGCCGCACCAGCCGTCGACGCTGCGCACGAGCGACCTGAGCTTCGGCGGGCGGCTGCAGCAGCCGGTGGCAGCAGCGAAGGCCGAGGCGCTGAGCAAGCTCGCGTACCACATGCAGCAGATCCGCGAGACGATCAACGTCGCGGTGTCCGACGCGGACCACTCGAACTCGCCGGCCGCGGACGACATGTACGAGAAGATCCTGCGCATCCGCGACACGCTCGACATCTCGAGCCCCGAGTTCGACGCGGTGCTGGCCGCGATCGGCGGCAGCAACAGCAGCGTCGGCGCGCACTCGGACGTCGGCGGCGGGTCGGAGGACTACTACCGCTACAGCAGCAGCAGCCGCAGCGGTCGCGACGACGACAACTTCCTCTTCTTTTCGGACGACCAGCTCTCGTCGTCGTCGCTCTCGTCGCTCTCGCTGTCGTCTCGCGGCAGCGGCAGCAACGCGAGCGTGAGCCGGAGCTCGCGGAACGGCCGGGTGCCACCGCGCGCCGCCGCAGCGGCTGCAGCAGCAGCGATGCAAGACGAATCGTCGGCACGCTACTACCGCCACCACCCCGACGGCAGCAACAGCAGCAGTCGCGGCGGGCGGAGTCGGCGCTCTCCGGCGCACAAGGACTCGCTCTTCTCGGACCAGACGGCCGCGTCGAGCGCGTCCAAGCAGAGCTCCGAGGGGAAGCACCCGCGCGCGCAGCTCCGCTCGCAGCACGTGGTGTCGCTGGACAACACCCGCGGCATCCACCGGCTGTCGCAGAAGATCGAGAAGCTCCAGCAGCGCCTCGAGGACTCGCAGCGCGCGGCGTCGGTCGTGAGCTCGAGTGACTTTGAGTTGGAGTCGGAGCCGGAGCCGGAGTTCGCAGCACCAGAGCAGCACCAGCAGCAGCGCACGCAGCACCAGGTCCGCCACGGCCAGTACAACCGCGGACGGCGCTCGTCGTACGTCGAGACGAAGCGACCCGCGGAGGCGGCGGCTCTGCCACCCGCGGCGCCGTCACCTTCGCCGGCGCGGAAGACATCGTCGTCGTCGTCGGCGGCGTCGGCGCACGCCACGTCCCAGATGGTGCAGGCGCTACGCGGCGTGATGGAGTCGAGCGAGCTCACGCAGGCTCCTCCCGCATGGCGCAAATCGTTCTCGAGCGCGCACGCGAACAGCAACGACGCATCCTCGTCGGCATCGTCGTCGTCGCGGCTGTCAGCGGCGTCTCTTGCCGCGCACGCGCGGTCGCTGGCGTCGCCGCAGAAGCCGTCGGGGGCGCTTCTCGGACTGCCTCCTCGCAGCGGCGGCAGACACAGCGGCAGCGGCGCGTACCCGCCGGGCACGACGACAATGTTCGTGTACGACGAAGACAGTGTGAACAAGTTTCAGCGCCTGAGCATCGAGCGGCGTGCTGCCGAGCCGGAGGTAGAGGAGCTGGACTCGGACTACGACTCGGACGGCGACTATGAAGAAGGAGAAGGAGAAGGTGGACACGTGGACGACGACGACGAAGAATTCTCGATCTCGTCGTCCGAGGACGGGTTCGGTCCGCACGCGTCGTTCCTGGAGCCCCGGCGGCGGCGGCGGCGCTCTCTGCTGCCGGGTGGAAGCGGCAGAGACGCCGAGGAGGGGAGGCTGCACTTGTACCCGCCGTCGTCGCCGTCGCTCGGGGACTCGCTCGGGGAGGGCGACGACAACGTGGCGTCGCTGCCGTCGACGCCGCCGGACTTGCTGCTGTTCGAGTGGTCAGGCAAACAGCAGCCGCAGCAGCTGCTGCCGCAGGATCCGGACGACGGCAGCGACAGCGACGCCGTGCGACGACTCGTTGAGGACGTGAGCAAGCTGCCAGCGCGCATGCGGACGTCGAGCGGCCAGTCGAGCGGCGCGCCGTCGCAGGAGAACCACGGCTTTTGATGCGCGCGAAGCGGTGCGAGCGTGTAGTTTTGTAAATTTTGAACTACTTTTGAGCCGTAATTCGCAGGCGGGATAGACAGCAGCAGCGAACGGCAGAGATGACAACAGCGAGAAGGAACGAACGACTTGCTTCTTCTGTGTCGGCCTCGTGCTGTTTTCTCGATGATGAGGAGCTTGTTGTCAGCGAGAAGACCGACCCGAAGCACCTACCTGCACGGGAATCGAGGTGCCAAGTCGGCACTGGCCTCACGGCCAAGAAGACCACCCGAGACCCACTTGGGTCTCCCAGAGCTCGTCGCGAGCTCGTGCTGTCCCGGACGAAGTTTCATTCACGTCTTGAGCCGTATTCGGTAGTACGAAGGCGAGTGTCGAGGTCCTGCGTCAGCTGCACGGGCTCGAACGCCAACGTCACGAAGCATCGACTGGCTCCGCTTATGCTCTGTCCATGCGGTACGTCGGTACGAGCGACTTCGGGCTGCCGAGAGCTCGAGGTCGCTAGGTTCCGCCTCGAGCGCAGGTACGTGCTTGATGCAGACACAACAGCTTCGGTTCTGCGCGAGGACTGGCGGCCTGGAGACGGTCAAACGGATGCGCTCGGCAACAAGAAGCGGTCAGCTGGATCGAGAAAGCAGTCGCTGCTGGTCACTTGCACGTTGCCAACCGGATCCACGAGAACTACCTGAGCGGTGTGTACACGAACGACGCTGTGAACCAGGCGGCACGCGGTGGATACATCGAAGTCGTGCATTGAGAACCTGCCGGAAGGGCTTGATGATGATGAAGCCTATCCGGAGAGAGAAAGCATGAGAGAGAGAGCTTCTTGCTTTTTTTGCTTGCTGCTGCTGTTGCTGCTGTTGTTGTATGCGGATTGGAGACCGAGCGCTCGCTTCGTGCCTTACGACACAAGCATGCTGCTGCTGCTGCTTCCCGATGATGTCGGCGGCGACA
>JAASFH010000556.1:0-16142 GCA_023333695.1 Globisporangium yorkense
ACAAATAACACTTTGGTTTTTGGAGCAGAAGTGCCCAACGTCTTTCTTGTCTTCCGTCTTTGAGACTGGAATCCTTGCGGAAGGTGCTCACGCACGCTTCCTCTCAACTGTGCTGCGTAACTCGGGCACGCCCGGTTACACCATCCCCCTGTACGTATGCGATATTTAGGAGCAACGCGCTGCGGTTTCCTGAGGGCGAAGGCGATCGCGAAGGCTGTGTTCGGAGAAGACGAGGTCCGCCGTGTTGCGGCATCGGCAGGAGCAACGACGAAGTGTGCTGTAGTCGCGGTGGCAGACAGTATGTCGGCGGCGACTGCAGTGACAGAAGGCAGGTGGAGTCGAAGGTAATGGAAGTTGGCGAATGTCGGATGGCGCTGGTGACAGAGGATGGAGGTGGAAGGCGGCGCCGGAGATCTCGAGCGGTGGGCGACGATGCCAGATGTGGGTAGCAGGCGGTGGATGGCGGTAGTGCTGGTGTTGGACGAAGTGGCGGCGGTGACGGTGAGGGCAAGAACGAAGACGGTGGATCGAGAGCGAAGTAGACTCTGGCAAGAGTGTCTGTGCTCATGAAGTCAGCAACCAGAGCGCCGTAGTCTGCGCACCACCATATCCTGCCGTATCCTGCCTACGTCTGGGTTGATGACGGCGTCGTGATGCATTCATACTTGAGCGTGTGAGAGAGTGCGAGTCCGAGTGAATGAGGAGGAGTGTGCAAGCGAGAGTGAGTGAGAGAGCGAGAGAGAGAGAGTGTGCGCACAACTACCTTTGCTGATAATCGATCGATGACTCGACCCTCATTTGATCCTCGCCGACGGGGATGTTTGGTTGTTTAGCGTGCTGGCAGTACCATGACCTACACGAGTGCAATGTAGCTCGATGGATGGAGGATGGCATGACAACAAGCACATGCTGGTGTAGACAAAATGAGATCGGGAACTTGCGTTGTCGAGTGCATGATGGGATGACAGACGAGAGTTGAGTTTTGGGATCGTACTACACGAGGATTAGCAGCCCGACCGAAAGCGAACTGCACTTGCTTGAGCACATACCTCGTATCGATTGGCGTTGTCTGTAGCGTATGGTATGTCCGGTGCAGTCCACAGGCGGCGCTGGTGTTCGTGGTGCCAGCAGATGACTCACTCGCCGCTTCGTATCCACACCAGAAGATCACCGTGTCCGATGTCGAGAGCGCGGGTTTGGACCTCACGAACACTGACGTCAAGAGCATCAGTGGGATCGAGAAGCGGATCATGAAACTGGATGAAGCTGGCATTTCCACATTAGAGCAGTTGCAGTACGTCGTGGATCGCAGGCTGTGAACACACCTCACGGACAAACTCGAACGTCACCTCGCCAGCACACCGTGCTCGCAAAAGCTGGTGAGGTTGCTGAGCGCGATCCCCCAGTTCGTGTGCGAGATCTAATGAGGTTGGCGAAGACGGTCTCGGTAGCAGTGATGAAGACGATGGCAATCGGTGATAGGTTGAGATGGAAACGCTGGAGGTCGCTGGAAGCACCAATGGAGTCAGGTGGAGACGATGATGGTGGCAGTGAGGACGAAGGTTCGTGAATGTTGTGAGTCTGGTCGATTGCAGCCTTGGCAATGGCCGTTAACAGAAGCAGGCGTGTGCACGAGTCTGACAATGGCAGCGGTTCGTGTGCAGAATGTAGCTCAAACTTGGTATCCAGAGATGCGCACTCGAAACACATTGGTGGTGCCAGGCTCGGTATCAGTGGCGGTGATGATCCACACTTGAAGAAGTTTGGTGAAGAATGTACTCGAAGCAGTACACAATGACTGAGCTCGGTTCTAGTGACCATGAGGACTCGGAAGTCCATCGTACTTCGGCCTCAAGAAGTCGGCGAGGTTCAGTGTGTGAATCGTCGGTAGCGAGTGTCCCAAGTTGCGTTCGTGCTTCCCGACGATCGGCGATAGGAGTCGGTCTCTCGTGCGCCTCGTGCTGGATAAGAGTCGGTGAGATCGCGGCATTTGCGAGTCATTCGTGAGGTGGAAGAGTACGGGACCACCTCTGGAGCAAACCGTACTACCGTGCAGTAGCATGTCCGTCTTGATAATGGATCGAACCCTGGTGCAAACCCTTTTCTTCTATTGAATCGAACATGTGATTCGCGACTGTTCGGCTCTCAAGATCCGATGGGCGGATCGGCATCCGACGTACCAGTTCATCTCTCGCCATCTCGCTCGCTCGCGAGCGACCATCAGCTTGCAACCAGGTGACGAACGCGGCAGCCTCCGGTCTGCTGCTGCTGCTTATGTCGAAGGAGCGGCTCGTGGAGCAGAAGGCGGTCGTGCTCGCGCGACTCGAAGGCACAGGATCGCACACAGTCTCCGCGTTCGCGTCGGCGTACGACCACGAGTTCCCGAGCGCGCTGGATGGTGTCGGTGCGCTGCATGCAAGCGTTGTTGACTGTCGTATGGCGGCAGTAGGTTGCTCACTGGTACTGCTGCAGTGTCGAGGAAGGAGTTCAAGTTCTGCATGGACGTCATCAACCAGACCGCAGAGGACTACTTCCCGTGCCTCCCGTGCTACTCGTGCGGGTACCTGTGCTGCTTCGTGACGTGTGGGTTCTCGCTACTGTTCTCCGAGCCGTGCACCAAAGAGGTACTGAGTACGAGCTGACTCCATAGATCAAGTCTGCTTTCTGACTTCGGCGACCGTCATTTGACTCGCTGTGACGCACGTTGTGGTGCTGGTGCGCATGCTGCAGCTGGAGACGAACCTGGAGACCGTGCTGAAGCGACTGAACAATCGAGAAGAGTTTCTCTATCGCGGCATCGTCTGGAAGCTCTGCCGCGACAAGCGCTCGCGGTCGTCCTGGCTCGAGCTCCGCCAGATCCTCTACGAATAGTGAATAGTAGCTGTAGCTGTTCCTCTCACACACTTGATGCTGACGAGCTCGGGTGGGAGGCACGCATTCGTGCGTGTATGTTGTGCGTGGTGTCCCGGGTACACCTCATGCCTGCAGAACCAATCACTCGTGGTCGCTTGGAATGTGTGCGTTCGCTCGCATGTTCTTGGGAGTTGCAGGATCGGCGCTGGCAACGCAGCACATGACGAGAGTGAGACGAGAGCTCTTGGAGGAACGCGGAGGTTGCTTCGTGTTCGATGTCTGTTCTGCTGGTCAATCTACTTGTCTACCTACCGTTGTTGTCGCCGTCGTCGTTCACTCCGGACGGTAGACGGGAGAAACGGGAGGAAGACGACGCGAAGCTCCTGCGCTGGATAAATACGCACGAACCTGAAGTCTGAAGTGTACTCAGTCGCTGATTGCTGCTGTCGATGCGATGGATGGATGGTCTTCTGCGGGGTGAGAGGGAGTGTAAGCCATGACGTACGCGGTCCTGGTCCTCTGGATGTGTCGTGTCGTCGGGATCTCTTGGGGTTGCTTGGCGGGGGGTCTCGTGTCGCTGAATGCTCGGCTGGCTGCTCGACTGGCTGGCTGCCTGCTCGGACGAGCAGCAAGTTGGCTGGTGCGTTCGTAATCGGCGCTGCCTACTTGCTGTTCGTCGCTTGGTCTGGCGCTGCTGGGAGGAGGCAAGCGATCGTGACGAGTTGGCTTCGGGCGCTCTGTCCGCCATCCCCCAACTCTCGCTCTCTCTCTCTCTCTCACGCGCTGCTGGCGCTCGCTGCTCGCCGCTTAGGTCATCAGCACGCCCTCGAACAGCACCACGCGGCTCTTGTTGAGCTCCTTGCACACGACCTTCATGTTCTTCTCGCCAATCCGCGTCACGTCGCTGATCTCCTGGAGCGAGCGCTTCGCGTCCGTGTACGCCGCCACGAGGTAGATCACGGACGCCGCGACGGCGATCGGCGACTTGCCCGTGGACAAGCCGAGCGTGTCGGCTCGCTTCGCCACGTCGTGCGCGATGCTCTGGGTCTTGAACGGCAGTCCGAGGCGCGAGCAGAAGCGCCGGACGTACTCCTCGGTCGTCGGCTGCGTCAGGTCCATGTCGAGGCTGCGGGTGAGCGTGAGGAAGGACTTGCCAATGCGCTTCTTCGGCACGCCCGACGCCGCCTCCAGCTCCTTGAGCGACCGCGCGCTACCCGCCTGCCGGCACGCAACGAAGAGCGCCGCGACCGGCATGCTCTCCTTCTCCGGCCCGCGCATGCTCACACCGCGCTTCTCCGCCTCGGCGTAGATGTCCAGCGCCGCCTCCACGATGATCTTGGGCAGCGCCAGGGCGTCCGCCACTTCCGCCACGCGGGCCATGCTCACCTTCATGCGCTTCACCCTGGCGCAGTCGGCTGTGATGTTCGGGCGCTTGTGCACCCGCCCGCCGCTGCCATCGCCGCCGCCATCGCCGCTGCCGACGCTCGTCTTGCCGGGTCGGGCGTCCACTAAGTACGACGCGAGCGAGACGGCGTCCAGGCGCGCGTCCGCGGCCTCGCCCACTCTGGATTTCGCAGCCGGGTCGCCCCCACGGTCATCGTTAGCAAACGTCCGCCACTCCGGCGTGTCATCAATGATGCGCTCACCGAGGATGAGGCCGCACGCGCGGCACACGACGTCGCCCGCCGACAGGTCGGTCACCACGTCCGTGCTCCCGCAGTCCGAGCACGCGGCCGCGAGGCACTCGGACATGCTGGAACGTCGACTACTTCCGGCTGCTGCTGGTCTTGACTTCCCGCTTGACTTCCCGACGGCGCTTGCTGGAGCTGAGAGCTGGAGCTTGGGGGCTTCAGTGCTTGGGCTGGCGCTTGTGGTGCGTCGACGGAGCTTGGGAGGGCGCAGGAGCGGAGCCTGGAGGAGGTGCTGGTGCTTGGCGCTTGGGTGAGGAAACGGCAACTAGGGGGATCCAACGACCACCCACGCTCCAAGTGCTGCTACTTTGATAGTGAAGAAAGTAGGGAATGGCGGCTTGTCCTTGACTCGAGTTTTGCAAGGGTAGAAAAATGACTTGGAGAAAGTATGGGAGGGAAGTAGAGAGGGAAATTGTGGAAAGCGGGTACGCTACATGAAGAGGTAATAGCAAGCGATGCGATGCATCGGGCGCCAGCAAGCGAGCGGACTGAGGAACGACACGACTGCATGACGACACCACAAGAGAGAGAGAGAGAGAGAGAGAGAGAGAGAGAGAGCGACCGTCTCGCCCATCCAAGCCCGAACGTGCGGCTCAATGGTTCGTCTGTCTACCCCGATCACCCTCCTTCCCTCTCCTCTCGACTCAAGTCGCGCTCGTCCCCAGCAGCTCTTCCTCTTGTCCCCACACCTTCGTATCTCCGACTCGCGCTACGAGGACCGATCTCTCTTTGCAGCTTGCACGTCACCACACGATCTCTTGATCTGATCCTCCACACCCTTCACACCCTTGATATCTGCGGTCCTCTCGACGCTGGCTCCTACAGCGCGAAGCCCTTGGCGCGCAGATCCGCCTTGGCTTCCAGCACCTGCGCGTCGAGCTCCTTCGCGGCCGCCGGACAGTCCTCCACCGCCATGACCGACAGCGCGATCGTCGCGAGCGAGTACGCGCCGAAGGACACGAGCGCGTACATTGGGAGCACGTCCACCAGCTGCCGCCAGCGCGCGTCGCCGCCCTCGCGCGCCACTTCGCGCGCCAGTAGCCACAGCGCCAGCAGCAGCACGAACGCCGCCACCCACTTCTGGTACTTGAGCATCCTGGGGGCTTGTTGGAAGGGAAGGCGGTGCTGCTTAGGTCTGTCGCCTCGACGGAGTGCTGCTCGTGTTGTGCTGTGATCGCAAATTGAACTCAACGTAGGACAATAATAGTTCTAGGCTTATGGTTTATATGCTAAGAACTCATCGAAAATATGAGTAATTAGACATTGGGGCATTGAGCACAAGGTCATCAAGAGGTGTGACGTCCTACGACGAAGATGCGAGAGAGAGAGAGAGAGAGAGCGAGTGTGAATGCTCTGTGTTAGCGTCACAGTCGTTCACACAGCGGCTCTTATCACTGATCCTCACGAGCTTCCGTGTCGTCTGAGCACCTTCCAGAGCTGCTTGAGTGCTGAGTGCTGACACCCGTCGTCGACGCCGCTGCGATCCGACCCATTGCATTCCTACTCAACGACCACTCCATCGCTTGCGAGATCTCCGTCCTCTCCGCACTGAGCTGCTCTCGCATCGCCGTTCTTCTTGCTCCGCAGCGCACTCACACCGCGAGCGCCTTGGTGACGTTCGCGAAGCGGCCGCTCGCCTTTGCTGCGAGGAAGTCCGGGTCATGCGCCACGCGCTCGCGCAGCTGCTGCTTGAAGTCGCGCGCGAACGCGGCGCCGAGCCCCGAGCGCGCGAGCTGCGACACGAGGTTGTCATGGTAGCGGCGCCACGTGGGGTTGTGCTCGCACTGCGCCGCGCGCACCGCCTCGTTCAGCAGGCTCGCGGCGAGCGTGTCGGTCTCCAGGTAGCCGCTGGGCAGCGGCCGCGCGGTCTGGCGGTACGCGCGGCTGGGCGGCGCCCGCGTCGCTGCGCGCTGCCGGAGCTCGTCGCGCCGCATGGTCTCGAGCCACTCGCTCTGCTCGTCGGCGGGCGCGTGCTGGCGCACCACCTCGTCCCACGCCAGCTGCGGGCCGCGCAGCGCGTTCGGCGCAGAGGCGCCAGCGCCGCCGCCGAACATCTGGGACATCATGGGCATCATCTGCGCCATCATGCGGCCCAAGTCCGGCGCGGGACCTCCACTCCCGCCACCGATTCCTCTGCTGCTGCTGTTGCTGGCGACCGGCGCGCGCGTGTGGATCTCCTCGATGACGTCATCAGAGTCCGAGTCGCTGGAGGCCGCGAGCTCCTGCAGCATGTCGTCCGCGAGCGAGTCGAGCAGCTCGTCGTCCGAGAGCGACATGCTGTCGAGGATGTCGTCTGCGTCCATCGTGATGATGCTGAAAATGAGGGAAAAAGTACAGTGACACCTGGGTTTTCGCACTATCGGAATGCTAGCAACGAAGGCGAAGATGAAGACAGCGAACATGCTTCACTTGGTGGTGGCTGCTACTGCTGCTGCTGCTGCTGCTGCTGCTGCTGCTGCTGAACCCGGTGCACATGCCGAGTGTCTGCTCGTGTTCAGAATAAAATAAGTTGCTGGCGCTCTTCGTGGTGCTGAGTGTCTCTGTCTGTCCGTCCTCCGCGTCGACGGATGTCGAAGTCTTGTAGCAGTTGGAGCGCCGACGGTCTCCACTCCTCCCATTCTCTCTATCGTGTGCTTGGACGCTCGAGTTGCTCGGATCTCGACGCTGGATCTTTAAAGAAAGAGCTCAGATGTGCCGTCATTCTCCCTCCTTGAGCAACCTGCTGTCGTGACTCGCAATGGGTCTTCGCTCCTTAACCGTGTTCCCATTAGTTGGCGCCCGGCATGAGGCTGTAGTAGACCGTCGTGACGAACTTCTGCTTGTACCGGTTGGTGATCCCGAGCACCATCATGCCGTCCTTGATCGCCGTGCAGTACAGGTGATTCAGCGCGACGTGCTGCGGCACCGGCAGTAACCGCGAGTCCACCGTCGGCGGCGTCTAGCGAGTGTAGCAACGGAACGTCAGCACATCCACGAAACGCCACACGTGGCTCTCACCCTCTCTCACTCACCTTGTTGAGAATGATGTGTCGCAGGTGCGGCGGCAGCGGCGGCGGCTCCTTCGTGTACTCGTCGATGTCCGGGATGAAGCGGCCGTAGGCGCTGTCACCGTTCTCGTCCCGCTCGCCGCCCGGCGCCGCGCTGCTCTCAAAGTCCGACAGCGGCGTGAAGTCGGACACGTCCACAAAGTTGTTCACGTTACCCTCGACGTCCGCGACCGTGAGCTGGTCCGGCGCGAAGCGCCACTCGTCGTCCACCACGAACTTGTACGCGTGCTTGCCGCGCGTGAGGTTCGCGATGTACGTGAAGTCGTTGCCGGAGCGGTGCATCGGGCACTGCTTCGACCAGCCATTGAACGTGCCGGTGATGTACACGTTGCGTCCGCCATGCTCCCAGCGGAAGACCATCGGCACGACCTCGCTGGTCGCTGCACCGAGCCCGGTGTCGCTGTCGAGCGAGTCGCCGCCGCCGTTGCCGCCGCTCCGGTCGTCCGCGTTGCTCGCGGGCGTGTCGATGTCCATGGCGTCGTCGCCGCCTCTCTGCGCCGCGTCAAAGCGTTTCGTGTCGGCCGCCGCGCCGCCGTCCGCGCCCGTGGTGTAGTACGGGTCGTGGCCGTCGGCGTCGCCGCCGTGGTTGCTGCTGCTGCCGTACTGCGGGTGGTGGCGCAGCGGGTACTGGCCGCCGCCGCTGCTGCTCGCGTACGTGCCGAGCTCCGCCGGGTTCGGGTCGTGCTCCTTGCTGGACGTGCTCCCCATTATCGCGTGCGGGGCGTCGAGAGAGAGCGTGAGAGGGAAAGAGGAGAAGAAGCGCTTCTCTTGCTGCTTGGGCGCTTGCTCTTGCTGCACTGCTGCGTGAGTGTAAGTGCGACTTGATTTCTATGTGAGAGAGTCTTTTCGAGGTTCGTATGGGAGTTTGTATGCAGCTGAGGGGGATAACGGTCTTCTAGCAGCTCGAAGCGAATTTTCACAAAACACGCTCAGTAAATTCGAAAATACAGGTTTTGTTGTCATTTAGAGAGGGATATATCGCATTAGAGAGGTTCCTGAACCATTATCCTCTGATGCAGCGTATGCTCTACTGGAGAGCATTCTGGTTCTTCAGCCCAATTTTTCCAAATGGTGCCATCTCCTCGAGTTGAACTCCACGTCGTCGTCGTCATCACTTGGTGCTTGGAGAACAAGCTGAAGTTGCATCGCTTGATTCTGTTGGCCTGTACATCTGCTGCTGCTCGGAGAACACAAGCTGTGACGGCTGGATGCAGCGACAAGGAAACGCACAGCTCTCTATGAAGTCTACAGGTCCGGGTCGATGCCGCTCAATACACTCGAGCTCGATGCGGTGACTGCTGCTGGCTGAAACTGGAATGCCGGCGATGCGGACTGGAACGAGAACGTCGCTGGCTGCAGAAACGGCGACGGGAGCTGCGCCGCCGCCGCCATCGCTGCGGACCGCTGCTGCGCCTGCTGCTGACTGATCGCCGCCAGCTTCTGCTGCTGCAGCATGTGCTGGTGCTGCAGTTTGTACTGGTGCTGCTCCTCCTGCTCCTGCTCTTCCTCCACCTCGAGCACCGCGAACACGTTGCTGCCCTGGTACGTCGGTTGGATCGGCTTCACGCGCCGAGTCTCTGGGTCGGGGCGAGCCTGCGGCGCGTCTTTCGGCGCCTAGCACCCATGAACAACAAGCACGAGTTAGAGTGAGAACAATTTCTTCCTACACATACTCGCTTTGCTGTGAGTGTACCGTCATGGTGGAGATGAAGCCCTGGAACCCTTCGACTTCCTTCACTGGCGCTGGCGGCGGAGCTCCACTGATAGCAATAGCAAATGCCAAGACCGCGGTGTCAGGTCAGGCACACCAGAGCGCCAATGCCGTCGACCAAGCACAGAAGCAAGAGAGACGCACAATGAGAACGTCGGCGCCGCGATCACGAACGTCGGCGGAGCGATGCTGAGGTTCTTCGCCGCCGTGACCTGCTGCCGCCGCGCTTCGCTGCGCTTCTTCTCGCCTGCCACGCGCTCGTTGAAGCTGCGCACCTCGTCCGACACGTGCAGCGGCTTCCTGGTCACTGCCGCCTGCTTCCTGCCGTCCGGCTTGCGCTTCATCTCGACCACCGCCGTCGTCGTTCTGCTCCAGTTCGCCCGCGCGCATCGTCAGTCGTGGTCTAGCACTCTCCACATACACATACACACGCACCGCTGCTTGTGGAGAGATTTGAACTGCGAGCCTTTCTTGAGCTTCCCACCATGGTGCTGGCTGTGCCCACCACCTCCGGCGCCGCCGCCAGACATCGCGCCGCCGCCATTCTTCTTGCCTTTGCCCTTGATCCCGCCTGCTAATCACTCACGTGAGCTGCCGGATATCCACCTACACAGATAGACACACATGCACACGCACCGCTCGCCTTCTTGGCCATCACACAGGTAGGTAGCTGGTCACTGGTGGCGCTTCCTGTTACTTCTGGTGTGTGTGCGTGGCACCCTGAAGTGGCTTCCGAAGTAACAAAGTCCACTATTCGAATCGACTCGACATTTCATCTTCCTCAAAGTATAGTTCATGTCGATTTCAATACAATCTCTTCAGCGACTGCCAGAAACAGCTGCATTTTGCACTTCCCGAGCGAGCCAAAGCGCCGCACCAAAGCTCTCTCCACCTGCACTCGCTCACTCTCTGTGACCACGTGACGACGACGACGACCATGGCGGCCGCGGACCAGAACATCGCGATGATGGACGGCACGTATTTCGTCGGGCGCAAGGAGATCCTCGACTGGGTGAACGGCATCTGCGCCACGAGCCTCTCCAAGGTCGAGCAGACGTGCACGGGCGCCATCGCGTGCATGATCCTCGACAGCATGTACCCGGGCAAGGTGCCCATGTCCAAGGTCGACTGGAGCGCCAACAAGGACTACGAGTACATCCAGAACTACAAGGTGCTCCAGAAGTGCTTCACGAGCCTCAAGCTCGACAAGCACATCGAGGTCGACCGCCTCATACGCGGCAAGTACCAGGACAACCTCGAGTTCATGCAGTGGTTCAAGAAGTTCTACGAGCTCAACGCCTCCGGGCAGCCCTACGACGCCATTGCGCAGCGCGAGAAAGGCAAGGGCGGTGCGCTCTACACGAGCAAGTTCGGCGGCGCGGCGGCGGCCGCGTCGTCGCCCACGCCGCCGGCGAGGAGGAAGCCCGGCGCCGCGACGGGCTCCGCCGGCGCGTCCCGCGTGGCGGCCTCCAAGCCGCCCGGAGCGCCTGTGGCGAACACCGGAGCGCGCGCGGGCGCTGCTGGCGCCAAGAGCGCAGTCAGCGCGACGCAACGACCTGCGGCCAGCTCGAGCGCGAGCGCGCCGGCGGAGCCCGTCGCGGCGGCCAACCCGGAGCTCGAGCGCGAGCTGGAGGAGCTCACGGGCGCGAACGAGACTCTGACGAACGAGAACGGCGAGTTGCGTCTCGCGGTGCGTCTGCTGTTGTGTGTGAGTGTGGGGGGAGGAGAGCGAAGACTGACTGACTGGGATGGCGGAGCAGGTTGAAGGGCTCGAGAAGGAGCGTGACTTCTACTTTGGCAAGCTGCGCGACATCGAGATCCTGCTGCAGGGCACGGAGGGCGCCGACGCGACGCCGCTCGGGCGCGACATCCTGCAGATCCTGTACGCGACGGAGGAGGAGTTCGGTGCCGGCGCGGGCGAGCCGCAGGACGAGGAAATGTAAGCGCCGTCCGCGTGCCTGCATGCATGGCGTGTCCGCCTGCAGCCTACTAACGCGAAGCAAGCAGGGCTGCGACGGAATGAAC
The DNA here is from genome assembly GCA_023333695.1 of Globisporangium yorkense. NCBI lineage: Eukaryota > Oomycota > Peronosporomycetes > Pythiales > Pythiaceae > Globisporangium > Globisporangium yorkense. The sequence goes on from JAASFH010000556.1 coordinate 11,328, forward strand.
GGACGGCTCGCGCTGGCTGCAGTCGGGACTGCTGAGAGAGCGATGATAGATCGGGGATCGAGTGACTGGGTCGAGAGAGAGAGAGAGACGGTCAAGATGGAAATGGCAGTCTGCTGCTGCGTTAATGAACACGAGGCGGTCGCGTGCTCTGAGTTCCACTGCATCACCACCTTCACCATCGTGTTTCACAGGGTTCCCGAAAGGTCGACGACCTCGACGAGATAGACGTACGCGGCCAGTGGCTCAAGCGGTCCGATCACGATGCTGAGCGAGAGCAAGAGCAGCAGCAGCGACGTCGGCGCCGACGAGAAGAAGACGTCGCCTGGTGGTGGCAGTGAGGCCAAACACGTCGTCCCGAGAGCGAAAGCTGGCGCGAAGGACGACGACGACAGCTGCAGCAGCAGCGCGAGCGACGACCTCGTGGGCAAAGTCATCGCGTTCTTCTTCGACGACGACGAGTTCGCGCGCACGTTCGAGCGCTTCGCAGAGTCCCACTGCGCGGTCTTCGACCTCGAGAGCGACGAGATGAAGCTCGAGTACACGGACGTCTACAACGAGTTCGTCGAGCTCTTCGAGTCCAAGCTGGAAGGTACGGCGCCTGCACGTGCTCTCTCGTATGGCTTGCGCTCACACCGCCTCGTTTCGTTCTAGCGTACATCGCCTCGCAGGGCTCGACGACGAAGGAGTTCTACCGTCTGGTGCGCCAAGCGTACGAGAGCGACCGCGAGTCGAGCACTGTGCTCTGCTCCGAGATCCTCGTCGCCACAGCCGACTTCGACGTCTTCGTGCTCATGATGAAGCAGACGAAGGAGTCGCTTCTGCTAGCGAAGCACTAGAGAGAGAGAGAGAGGTGCCGCCGAGCAATCAGCATCGGTGCAGGTGCCGGGCTAGTCTTCTCGTCACCGCGCCGCCTCGGTCTTCTTGCGCAGGCGCTCGACGAGAGAAGGGAGCTTGACCTTGAGCTTCTTCTTCTCGCTGTTCCCAGATCCCCACATGACTGTCGGTGCGCCGCTTGTCGACGCAGTCGTGATCGCCGCTTGGTTGCTCGACGGCCGCGACGCTGCTCCCGTCTGCTTGTTGCTCTGCTTCAGGAGCTTCTGGAGACGGTACGTCGGGTCCTGCTCGCGCGCTCGCTCCTCGGCGGCGTGGCGCTGCTTGTTTTTCATTCGACGCATCTTGTCCCACAGCGTCGATGAAAAGTTGGCTGATGGTTGCTGCTGTGGGTGATCACATCGCTCGTCGGTCGCGTCCAGCGGCGGCTGTGTTGCAGCAGCACCAACAACACTGCCCTTCCCAGTTCTCGGTCTCTCCCGGCTCGAGGCTTGTCGAGAGCACTCGGCAGTCCTCTGGCTGCCCGCCGCCGAGTGCTCTTGTCGCGGTTGTTCTGCTTCTTCGTCGTCCTCAGCACCGCAGTCTTGCCCACTGTCGTCTATGCTCTCATCCTCAACATCGACTTCTGGAGACACATCCGTGCGACCACACGTGAGCCGCGAAGAAGGCAGCACAGGGTTTTCCCAGCCGTCCTCAAGCTCCGGTGGCATCTCGATCAAGTCGTCGAGGTTCACCTCGTCGAACTCGAGGTCGTCGCCCTCCACGAGCTTCGCCATCTCCAGGGCGTTCGCGAACTTGCGCCGGATCGAGAAACCCCGGAACGTCGACTGCACGACCATCGCTGCTGCTGTTGCCTCCTCTGCGTACGCCATGTTGGTTCTTCTCAAGCGTTCTCGCCTTCGCTCTCGCTGACGGCGACAGCACCTCTGGATGCTTCTCGCCGCGCGATGTGCTTCGAGCTCTCCCTGTCGCAACTGAGTGACGACTGCCTTCCACTTGTACAGCGCGAGCTCCAAGTACGCTGTTCGCTTGTGGTGCTGCAGGACACGTCCACATGCTTCGGCACCTGCGACGTGCATCCTGCGCCGCTGAAGCTCGAGCACTTGCACTCGCCGCGAGAGCTCTTCCTCCTTCACCATGCGCAGGCAGTTCTCGTCCAGCGTTCGCTTCAGATCGGCGTTGCACACCTCCGCTGCTAGTCTGTCTTCGCGCTCCATCAGCATCTGCTCATCCATCCGCTGACGGTGCAGCGCGTGAGCCCACGCCCGAGAAGCTGAGTCTTCGCTGGCCATCGCTCGACGCTCGCTCGTTCGCGCTTGGTCCTCGGAGAATGCGCGCTGCTGTGCTAGCACTCGCCGGAGCGACAGCTCTTCGCTGCGCATCAGAGCCGACTCGCGAGCTTCTCTACGTCGCTCGGCGTCCTGCTGCTTCTTCCTCTCGACAACCTTCACTTCGTGGTTCGCTGCCAGCTGGAACATCACAGCGTTGAACCTGCGCCGCAGCACGCACTTCTCCTCCATCAGACGCTCCTTGCGCTGCCGCTCGCCTTCCAGTCGGATCCACTTCCATGCCAGCGCTTCTTCGAGCGCCATCGCCGCGTGCTCTTGAAACGCTCGACTCGCTTCTGCTCGCTCGTAGTTGTGCTGGCGTCTCGACACCAGGTCTTCCTCGACCATTTGCTCCCGTTCTCCTGCTTGGGTCACTGCCGCGAGCCAACTGCGTGCCAAGAGCTCTTCTGACTGCATAAGGGCGCGCTCCCTCGCCTCCTGGCGCTCCCGTTGTCTCCGTGACTGCTCTGCTTCTTGCACAGCAATCTGGGCTTCCATCTCGCGCAGCTGCTGTGCGAACTTCTCCTGCTCCTGCTGCCGCGCTTGCTGGACTCTATCGAGTCTCTGTTGCCGAGCGAGATGCTGCTGCTCGATCAGCTTCAGTTGTTCCTGTGCTTCGTTGTCGAGAGCCATCTGGATCCTAGATGCGTCGGGGTGCGTCTCGCAACGTTGCGAGTCGCTTGGCGTTGCGCCAGGCGGAGCTCTTGCTGTCTTTGACGAGGACTTCGTGAGAGTCGATGCACCAAGACGATTTCTGGATCCTTCGTTCACAACGGCTGATGCGCAGCTCAGTGATCTTGGGTCTTCGTGCTTGTGATGCTCTCTTCCTTGGAGTCGACAGTGCCTCGTGTCTGGTGATCCAGTTCCAAGCCCAGCTGTAGCCCTCGGCTCGCTCTTCACAGCACCGTCTTCCTCGCTTGAGTTGCTCGTGAGATCACTGCTCGCGTCAGCAACTTCATCGCGAGTCTCCGTCGTCGCGGCAGATGGAACTTGCACGACACCAGCGGACTGAGAGCCCTCGTGGTCATCCAAGTCGGTCTGGTCGGGGTGATCTCGTGCAGCAACATCTGATCCTGCAGGTGGGTTCACGGACAGGATCGTGACCTGGATGTCGTGGAGGTCTTGTCGGATGAACTGGAAGAAGTCTGCGTCGCTCTTCTCCACGCTCACGAGCAGCAGATTCCAGGACGATAAACCAGCTGCCTGAGCGTCGATAGCTGCTCCAGCCGACGGAGTCTCGACACCTTGAGACTGGTTGGGTTCCGACTGCGCCGCCACTTCAAGCAAGAGCTGCTCCAGATCCAATCGGACATACGCATCGGATGGCCAGATCTCTTCTGCAGCTGGTTTAGAGTGTGCATCTCCACGCTCATTGACCACACCTCGTCCGAACGAGCCGTCGCCTGCGCTGTCGTCATTATCCACGAGCGCGGCGAGCTCAGCAGCGAGCTCTTCCTCCAGCGCGCGCCGTTCGTCCGCGTCCATGGATCACGCTGCTCACTCGGTGCCTTACTCACCTCCACTCGTTTATAGGGTCGCTGCTCTCCGCTGTCAATCAATCTCGCATACCAGCGCCATGGTGACTCATGTGCTCGGGTGCTCGGGTGCTCGGGTGCTCGGGTGCTCGGTGCACCAAACAGCGAGAAGTGTCTATTAACAAACTTGGTATCCGATTTTGCACCTACTTGAAAGAACTCGACTGGTGCTCCATCTCTCCATCGCAAGTGACCCTGTGGTGTCAAGTTCCTGCATGGGAACAGAAGCAGCTTGGGAGGATGTGACAGCAGACAAACATCCATGGTGGACGTTCTAGTGTGGGCGCGATTGAATTGTCATCATTCACTTGCTCACTGCAGTAGAGGGCAAACGAGGGAGCAACCATTCACGAAGCAGCCACAGGTGACCTCGTTTCAAGAAGAGTGCAACCAACTCACACCAACACTCCGACCCTTACTCATAGCGGTACAGCTTCCTGCCAGTCGCCGTCGCAGCAGCCGCGCCTCGCTCGATCTTGACCGCCAGATCCGGGTAACCCATACGTCGCACATAATCCGCGTGGTACTTGGTGTGTTTCATCGGACGACTCTCGCAGAGATAGTCGACGACCTAGTGGTGACCGCTCTTGTGTGTGTACTCCAGCGTGATGGTCTTGCATCCCTCCTATCGGTTCTCGTGCAGGAACTTGACGATGTCGAGGTGACCGTTCACTGCTGCCGCATGCATCGCTTCACCGTCGAAGAACTTGGGGTCACCGCACGCGTGGAAGAACTCAATGAAGTCCAGGAACCCGTTCTTCGCCGCGTGTAGCACCCAGCAGTTCCCTTGGCGAGCGCAGGCGGTCGGGTTGAGTGCGTACAGGAACTTGACGAACGTGAGGTTTTTGTACTGCAAGGCGGCGAACAGCGCGTCTTCGATCTTGTAGTCACTTCCACGTTTGCACAGGAGTTGGGGGATCTCGAGGTCGTCGTTCTTCACCAGATCTTTGGCATACCCGATAGGACATGTCCTTCCGGTTGCGATCAGGAACTTGGCGACTTCGAGGTGGCGGTTCTCCAACGCATTGCGGAGAGCCCTAGTACCCTTGTTCCCGATCTCGTTCATCTGCAGGTACTTCACGACGTCGAGATGGCCGTTCGCCGCAGCACTGTCCAAATCG
>JAASFH010000557.1:0-16130 GCA_023333695.1 Globisporangium yorkense
GCACGCACACACACACGCGCAGGACGACGTCTGCGACGGTGAGCGTCTCGCTACGATTTGCGAGATATTCAGTTGACTGTTGTGGATGTGGATGGTGTGGACCACGCGATTTCCCTGGATAGTTATTTTTGGCCAGTTCTTGAAGTTTCAAACGATAGTTGATAGTTTCAATGATGAGCTATGCGGACGAAGATGTTGGCGAGCAGGTCGGAGCGTGGCGGGCGCGGACTACTGCAGCTGCGGCGGCGGTGGTTCCGTTGCAGGAGGACGGTTCGTTCGGGCTGTCGGTGAACGAGACGCAAGTGGATGTCACTCTCGACGCGGACGAAACGTGCTGGACGACGGTGATTCCTGGCACCTGTGACGATGGCGATCTCAAGACTGACAACGAAGAGCGCTGCGCCAGCTTGAACAACCCGAGGGTTTGGAAAAAGTGTGGTTCTGTGTCGTTTCAAGCACCGGCGACTTCGCTGCAGGGAGCGCGCCAAGAACAAGCGAGGCAGAGGCGTCTCGACGAACTCATCATCACCACTGTGCAAGCGAGCTTCGACCAGTCACTGCCGCAGCCTGCAGGAAAAATCAGCCGACCGGACCCCGGCAAGCTCCGCCCCGCGGCGTATTTGTCGAGGATGTCTGTGACGTTCAACAAGAAAGCGCTCAAGCGAAACGTACTCAAGGTCGTCGAGCACTCGCACCTGAAACTGGGCACATTGGCATCGTCCGACATCCAACTTCTTCACATGTCGGTTCGGGTGGTGGTGGTCACAGGTCTGGTGATCCAGATCCTGTTTGGCGTCGCAGGTCCCCATGTTCAGCAAGGCGTAGACAACGAGAGCAACCAAGACGACCTTGGTGGCAATGGCGTCTGGACGGATGCTTCGATTCAACTCACGATGCTCCTCGTGTCAAGTTTGTATATCCGTCGGATTCTACTGTGCTCAAGACGTCAGCGCATTCAGGTCGAGATCCTTCGGCTAGCGGGCCTTGCCTGGGTGTTTGCCTCGCTTTCGCTCGTGTCGAACGCATGGAATGCGCTGCATCCGACTTCAAGCATCAGCCGCGAGCTCATGGGAGCGACCAACACGCTGATGGCAGCGCTTGTCTACTTCCTACTCACGCACCTGAGCGATTTCTATCTCAACTTGGTTGCGGGCTGGGCGGCTATCGAGCATCCAGTGTCGGAGCCTGGCGAGCAACAAGTGAGCAAGTGGCGCTGGATCCGGTACATTAGCGGCAAGCGCTTCTCTCAAATCATCCCAGTGCTGATTCTCGTCTACATGGCTCTTCGCTTCGCTCTCGGGTGGCGCAACTCGGTCGTGTTCGATTTTCTTCCAATGACGAATGTCATCACTCCTGCGCGCCTGATTCGAGTACACGGAATGGCGATCCAACAGCCGTACTTGCTCGTGGATAGCATCGTGATCTCGACGTACGACGCAGTGCTGCTCGCAATCGCGTTCTACAAGAGCTCGTGCGCACACAGATCATTCCAGCAAATTTTTGTCGAGGATTTCGCGCGAATCTTCACCGAGTTCCACGTCTTCGTGCTCTACTTTCGCGACACGGTGCTGTACATCACGATTGGCGGGCACATCGCGGCGTGGTTGGCTCCGTTCGATCGCGATTTCAGAACGGAGGACCGCGACGACAGCGAGGCAAGAGCGATCCGAGTGGTGCAACTTGGAGCGGTGCAACTTCAGCTCGGGTTCTTGTTCAGCGTGGCTGTCTGGCTGATAACTGTCATGTTCTGCGCTCTGCCCGACGACTCGGTGGGCCTCAAGGGCTGGTTCGCTGGCACGAACACCATCAAGCACAAAAAGCAACAGATCAAGTACTTCCTGTACGAATCCGACGTCCACCTCAAGACAAAGTTCGCGAACTTGCTGGATATTGACCAAATCGATCCAGCACACTTCATCATGACGAGACAGATCGGCGCGTTCAACCTCGCACAGCTTGTCTATGCGTGCGGAAAGCATGAGAGCGCGTTCCTAGACCCACAATCCGAGATTGCGCACGTCCAGACGCTAGTGGGCGATTCCGACTTCTCCGTCGTCGAGATCATCCATGACGTGGCCACAGACACTCACTGCCTCATCCTGGAATCCTCGACATGGATCGCAGTTGCTTTTCGAGGAACCTCGAGCAAGAAGAATGCGAAAACGGACCTGAACGCTGCGATGTCGCTGCATCTGACAGCCAAGACCCTGGACTTCTCGAAAGTGCCGTCGCTGGCAGCAAGATCGCTGCGTGGCAAGAACGCGGAGTTACCTGTCGTCAATTCCACACGCACTTGGCTGCATTGGCTGATGTGCAAGCGGAATCCACCAAAAGTTCACTCCGGCTTCTATGCCGCGTCTTTGTCCGTGGAGAAGCGCGTGCTCGCCCGAGTCAAGCATCTCCACGACCTCGAGCCGCGCAAGATCCTCACGACTGGACACAGTCTCGGAGGCGCGCTGGCGGTGCTCTGCAGCTTCTCTCTCGTCGTGCAGCTCAAGATCGCGAACGTCACGTGCACAACATTTGGGTGCCCGCGCGTGGGGAACACGGCGTTCAAGAAAATTTACAACCGCGCAGTTCCGGCGACGTTTGCGTTCGTAAATTCCTCGGATGTAGTCACGAAGCTGCCGCCGAAGACGCCGAAGGCGCTGTCGTACACGAGTGTCGGGACGGTCGTGCTCGTGAACTCGTTCGGAAACCTCGTGATCGACCCGAACGTGCTCGAGCTCGCAGTGCTGCACAAAGGGTACTCTGCAAAGGCGCACCTGCTGAGAGGATACCAGCTTTCACTGCTGCTCTGGTGCTTGCGATCGCACAAGATGCTGTTTCTGCCAACGTTTTGGAAACCCGCGCGCGAGTTTCTCGGAGCAAACTCGAGTCATCTCCCTGAGATCATCGAGTATTTGAAGTCACTGCCACCGATGGGAGCTGCAGATGGCCGAGCTCTAGGTCAAACCAGTTCATTAGAACGTGTGGCTGCGGTCGCGAACCACGAAGCTGGTGACAATGCCAAGTCATGATTTCCCGGCGCCAAATGCGAGAGTTAGTTTGACACTTCAGACTCGAGTATCTGTGAGACGCTAGAGCAACGCAGGTGAGTCAGGCGTCGAAACGAGTGTCGAGGCGAACATCCTGTTGAGATGGTCCTCTGTTTAACAACACGAGGTCCCGGTTAGGTTTACAATTCCATATTTTTACTACCAAATGTCTGAACTGAGAACCTGATCAAAGAAGATGGGTGTCTCAAAATCTGTATCAGGCTGTTTCTACCTCTGTCGGAATGTGGCTCTCCTTACTATTGGAATAAAGTATAACCATTGTTGTGTCAATTCGAAGTTCAGTCGAATCGATCTAGTATAGTGAAACCAAGTCATCCAAAGGCGCAGGAAACGCGAAATTGGCAAAGTCGCGCAACGCTGCAACAAAAAGCGACATTTTCATCGCGATTGGAGCGGCGCAAAATGGCGACCGCGACTGTGGTCGTATCGCGCGAGGCAATGTGGAGTGCCTTTGTCACGCGTGTCGAGCCTCCATCACAGAGAGGACGCACGAAGCACGCAGTCCAATGAGCCTCGACACGAAAGCTGCTTTTTATTCGGGCTCAAATACGGTGTCGGTTTCGAAAAAGTGAAAAAATAGGGTGGTCCGCCCTCGAACCGATGGCTAAATACAGTGACTGATTGTGTGCAGTTTTTTCAATGAGCAGTTTTTGCGCGCCGTTTCAACTCGGCATGGACACTGTACGCAGCCATACTACACACTTATGAAACTGCCATTTCTTCGGTCATAAAAACTGCAGTTTGAACCAGATATTTGTAGGTTAAGATTCCGTACGCTTTGGACCAATAAGCCAAGACTCGAACCAGTTCTGTAGCGCTTTCATGACCGTACTCTTTGCACGATCGTACTCTCTGCATGAAGCACAGCCAAGGACAGCGAGAGCGCATTGCATAGCAGCACCACATGAAAACAAAGACGTTTGCAATGCAAATCGACGACAACACCAAGCGGGTATCCACTTTTCGCTCCTCCCAGTTTCCACGCACGCCAGAGTCGAGTGCGCCGCGCGGATTGGTGGAGAACGAATGAGTGATTGTCGTCTCTTCCTCGATGCGTCTGTGTCTGCTGACCCCGAACTCGTCCTCTGCTGATTGTGCTCAATCAGTGCACTTTCTATTCAACAAGCTGTCTGTTCTAGCACATCCTAAATGTAGCAGCAGCACGTGACTATTGCAGCTCTCAAATATGCTCGTTTTCTGTCCTGGTGTGTCTCTGGCGTGTCGGATAGGCTCCCTCGACATACTGAACCCCATATTAATTGAACGCGCCACACGTCCGCCTTCTTTCGAGCCTGTTTCTTGTGTTGGAGCTTTCACTTGCAAAAAGGCGAAACTCTCGCACAGCCGCCGCCGCCGCCGTTCGTTCGTCCGCCTGCCCCAGCACCACAGCACCGCCCGCCCGCTCGCTCGTCGTCCTCCTCTCGCCATGGCGTTCTCGACTGTCGACACGATGCGTGCGCCCAGCGAGCGCGCCTTCCTGGAAGACGCGGCGCTGCGCCAGCACCGTCTGCACCACCACCACCAGCAGCAGCTCAAGCGCGCGGCGTCGGCGTCGGCAGCGCCTGCTGCGAGTCACAAGAGCAGCGGCGCCGTCTCCTCCGGTGCGTCGTCGGCCTCGGTGCGCGAGCGCACGGTCGTGGTCTTCGACTGGGACGACACGCTCTGCCCAAGCTCGTGGCTGCACGCGGAGAACCTGCTGCCCAAGTACCGCGGGCACCAGATCATGGCCACGCGCGAGCAGCGCCGCATGCTGGCGCTCATCGAGGCGAACGTCGTGCGCCTGCTGAAGAAGGCTGTGTCGTACGGCCCCGTGTTCGTCGTGACCGCCGCCGAGTATGGCTGGGTCGAGATGTCGTGCGCGCTCTACCTGCCAAGCGTGCAGCAGGTGCTAGAGCTCTCGGACATCCACATCGTGTCGGCGCGCAGCTGGTACGAACAGACGTTCGGCGCCGGCGGCGACTCGAACAGCTGGAAGCACGAGGTGATGCAGCTCATCGCGCGCAAGTGCTTCATGCAGCAGAGCGACGTGAAGGCGACGGCCGCGGGCGAGCCGTCGGTGTACTACAACTTCGTGTCGGTGGGCGACTCAATGGCGGAGCGCGACGCGTGCCACTCGGCGGTCGGGCACGTGCCGTTCACGTTCGCCAAGACACTCAAGTTCGTGGAGCACCCGAGCTCGGAGGAGATCGTGCAGCAGGTGGAGCTCACGCACGACTCGTTCGAGCAGATGTGCGGCTGGGGCGCGAACCTCGACTTGCGGCTCACGCGCTCGCAGCTGCACGAGCTGCGCTGCGGAGCGGCGAACTGAAGCCGCGCCGCCGCCGATCCACACAGACCAAGAAACACTAGGCTAGGTAGAGTATCCGCCACCACCACACAGATAGATAGACGACGATGTACCAGTACGACCGACACGGCACACGCAAGCGGCTCCGGACGCACACACACACGCAGGCGCCAGAGGAGGAGGTCGCTTCATTTATTCGCCCACAGTAGAATGAATACAAGGGCTTTTGGATCACCGTTCTTGTTCTCGTGCATATGGTGGTGATGGAGGAAGACCGACAACCTCAGACCCTTCATGAGCAACAATAAGAAGAGGAGCAGAAGAAGCGCTCTCTAACGAAGCGTGTGGTTGTCCTGACGAACAGCCGACTTGATGATCGCTCGCCAGATGCGAACACACGCGGAACATCTGGGCAGCGGCGCTCTCTGGGCCGCAAACTCGAAGCGGTTCGCAATCGGATTATCAATGGAGGAGACGTGGAGCGTATGTACGTCGTGTTACATCAAAGTGTGTGCGGTTCTACCTCTGACTCTCCGCAGATCTCACGGCTTGAGCCGCTTCGCCGCCTTCTTTGATCTCCGCACGTTCACGTCCGCGCCCGCCGCCGCGTCGGGAGACCCATCACTCGAGGCATCGCCAGCGGCGGACGTCACGACGGTCGCCGGCAGGTCGGGCTTCATGATCGTAAAGTGCAGTTCGCACGCGGTCGCCTTCGAGTAGTTCTTCAGGTAGTAGGCGTTGCGCGACGGCACGTAGAACTCGTCGCCCGGGTTCAGCAGGAACCGCGTCGCCTTGGACGTGTCAAAGTACTCGTCCGTCACCGGCCCGAACGACACTTCCACCGACTTTGGCTGGCAGCTCGTCACGTAGAACACCTGCACAGCATCACCCACGCTCTCGGCTTCCTTCGCAGCGCCTGGAGGCAGCCCGAGCCGCCCGCAGATCCACCGCGAGAACGGGTGCAAGCTGCGCAGGTTGAAGCTCTGGCCGGCGAACCCGGGTTGCTCGCCGTCCGCGCTCGGGAGCTCGCGGTGCTCGATCTCGCTCGCGCGGCAGATCACGTTCATCTTGTTCAACGAGCCCGCACCCATGTCGTACAGCTCCGCCCACTCGCCATCCTCGTAGCGCAGGTCCTTCGGCAGCTGGGATCTCGGAAACGCTTTGACCGCCTTCTGCGCTGCTCCAACACGCTTCGTGTACTTGCGCGCGGTCTTCGTCGGCGTCGACGTACCGGCGCGCTCGATCCCCGCCACAGTCGGGATCACGAGCCCCACGCCAGACTCGCGGCGCTCGTAGATGTAGTGCTCGCCCTTGTACCACGCAAGCGGCTTGAAGCGCCGCCGCTTGGATCGCCGGACACCGGCAGCTTCGTCGTCGACGTCGCTCGAGTCGTCGAAGATGTTGCGCGCGTACGCCGCGCCGCCCCCGCGCGCCTTCTTCGCTCGCTTGACTTCATAGTCGCTGTCCGCGTCGTTGTCGTTGTCTTCGTCGCTCGTGTTGGCGTTAACGGACTTGTCGTTGTCGGTGAGCTGGTCCGTCGAGTCATCGGATACGGCCGTCGACTTGTGCGCGGGTCTTCGCTTCGTCGCCTTCTTCGAGGGCTTTGCTGCCTTGCTCGACGTCTTCGAAGCTGCCGCCACCACTTTGCCTTTGCCCTTCGCTGGACGCTTGTCATCGGTGCTGCGCTTGAACAGCTTCTTGCTAACAACAGGCGATCGAGCAGACCCCTTGGCGGAGTAAGTGATCGCGTCGAGGTCTCGCTCGCTCGCTGCGAAGCATGTCCATCAGTCAGAGCCTACAGCAGAACAGTCGAGGGATAGCAAAGATCAACACAGAGCACAACGCACCATTCGAGAGCGGAGAGACGCCAGGCGAGAACGGGCTGCTCGCGCCATCCTGGAAGCCGGCGTCGTCGCCGAACAGGTCGCGCTTCCGCTTCCCATCCGACCGGAGCGATCCGTGGCTGTCGCGCGCAGGCGGCGCTCGGATCGGAGACATCGGCTGGAGCGACTTGCGGGCGATCATCTGCTTGACAGACTCGAGGTCGCGGTTGTCGCGCCTGGACGGGATCGGGATCGCCTTCATCGCAGACCCGGTGTCGAACGACATGCTCATGTTGAAGTCGTGGCTCGGCGCGGGCGACGACGCCGTGCTGCGCTTCGAGAACCGCGGGCTGGCTGCCTTCGGAGCCGACCGCACGGGCGTCGCCAGCGCAGTCGCGGCGCTCAGTTCTTTGCTGTACGCGCTCTTGGCGCTGCTCTTCTTCGGCACTGGTGGCGCCAAATCCACCTCGTCATCCAGGTCCATCGTGTCAGTCGAAAGGTTCCCGTCGTTGCCAAAGTCGTAGTCGTTGCTCTGCGTGCTGAGTCCGGAGAGACGCACGCGGCGCTCGCTCGTCATGGAGCCCATCGACACGTTCGGCTCCGACACGCTGGCTGTGTCATCGACCACGTCACGCAAGCGCCAGCCATTAGACGCCCACAGACACTGAGACACAGCGGTAGAATCGAAGCGCACGCACGGTCGTCGTCGTCGTCGTCGTCGTCGTCCTTCGGGTCGAAGTCGTCGTCGTCGGCCCAGAACTCGTCGATGTCTTCGAAGCCCTGGTCGTCCTTGCGCACGTCGCCGCGAACCATCACGGACGAGCGCCTGCCCACACACGCTCCCATCAGCGATCTCTCATTCAGGTGGATGGTAGCCCCCAGCAGCGCACTCACTTGGAGATCATGTTGGGCGTCCCTTGCTGCCAGAGCAGAACCGAAGTGTGTGAGGACCTGACCACCATCGAATCCCCCACATTGCGAGCATCTCCCTCTCTACCTTGGACGCCTCCATGTACTGACGCAGGTTGCGCGCGTCCACGTGTGCGCGCTCGTTCGCCGCCCTGCGGAGCCCGCCGCACTGAGCGTCAGCCACCGCACACACAGCGCATCCAGTAGACAAGGAGACAGCTGCTCGACGCACTTTGTCCGCGGCATGAGCGCCTCCAGCTCGTCCATGTCCTGCGTGAAGAAAGCGGGGGAGAAGGGGAAGCCCGCGTGAGCCTCTTGGGCGGTCGTGAGGAGAGCGCTCGCTCCCAGCGCCGCCGTCGACAACGCACCATCTCTTGCTGGCAATAGCGTTCCTGCTTGAGAGTGTGTGAACAGAGCGGCGGTATCTACCGCATACAAACTCCAAGTGATCGCGTTTGAAAACGGAAAAAAGCCCGCCAAAAATGAAACTTGTATTGAGCATTATTGATACTTTCAGTCTGTATAACAGGATACTCGCGTGGATTGGCTGTAAAGAGGTGTACCCAGATGTGATTGGTTGAAAATGCGTCAAGATCGCGCCGTTTCGCCTGTCCAGGTCGGTTCAGCTGGCTGACTCGCTTCGAGTCACAAGTACGTAGTGCTCATGCTGGTGATGATCCTACAATAGTCACGAGTTTTTGTGGAGGTGCTGCTGCTACTGGAGATGTTACTACTACGCAAGTGGCACGCTGTGCGCGCGCACGCTTCGTTTCCGCTTGGAGCTCGTTCTCCAAGAAGCAGAAGAGCTTGGAGACCTGGAGTACATTCCGGATGCGATGTCGTCGAGCTGCATCATCGCACGAACTAACTTCTAAAGTAAACCGGCTAGGAGTCGGACAATAACGGCTCCATGTTCCATGGTTCCATGATTTCTCCGACTGCGGACTTGCCGCCGCCGCCGCCGTCACCCAGCATTTGCCGGCTCATTGTGCGACTCGCTTCGTTCCGCTCACACTCACGCGCACGATGGTTCCACGCCTGGTGCTCCCGCTGCTTTGCGTCCTGCTCGCCAAGCTGCACCTGGGACTCGGCGAGACGACTTCGACGACCTCGAGACTCAAGCTGTTCGCCTCCTTCTCTGTGCCATCGCCATCTGCTTCGATTGCGACAACTGCAACTGCGAACGCGTCGACTGCGAACAGCTCGATCGAAGTGGCGGCAGCAATCAAGTCAGCATCGAGCGATTTTGTCCTAATCAGCAACATCGAGGCCGGTCGATCCACGCTGCAGCCTCTACTTGCCGTCGAGGGCTACGCCTCGACCGACAGCGAGAGCCTCTTGTATCGCCGCGAGCGCTGGATGCTCGTGCAGGATGGCAGCTTCCACGAGGTGCGATATCTCCTGGCAACCCGCTATCGCCGAACCGCTGGCAATGTTCCTAACTAGCCGTGATGTGTGCCTCTTTCGCCTTTGTTGATGCGAACAGCGCGTTCCGTTCCGATGGGCTCGCTTCCAGTCCACTGCGATCAGCGCCGCTGGCAATGTCACCACCACGTGCCTCGGAGTCGCGGAGTGGAACGAAACCCAGAACGACGGCGATGCCGGAGAGTCGACGACGACCAAGCGCGCCTCGACTCTCCTCGCGTACATTGCTGCGACCTGCAAGGCAAGTGACATCGTTGCTGTGGCGCTCACTTCTCCAGCATCAACTGCAGACCTCGCAGCTCTGCAGACGCGAGGCGCCGAAGCAGCGTCCGAGCGGATGATTGAAACCTCGGCTCTGCTGCACGAGCAGCAGTACTTGTCGTCGTCCGTGTCGATCTCGAGCCTCCCTGGCGCGCTATCAAGCCGGTTGTTCCTACGTATGGCCACCACGACCTGCATTGACAAAGCAGCCACGGCGAGCTCGTCCTCGACCGGCCTTGCGCTCGACCTATGCAGCGGCGCCGACTGCAAGGTCTGCAAGCCGTCGAACTTTGCTCCTGGAAGCGACAGCGCGGCAAGCAGCCAGAGTCGCAACAGCAAGAACCACACGCTCGCGATCGTGATCTCCTGCGGCGTCTTCCTCGTGGCGTCGGTCGCGGTCATCTTCGTGCTCTTCCGCCGCCAGTTCTTCTCGTCCGCGAACACCTCGAAAGAAGAGAAAGACATCGCCACGAACCTCGCGTACGTGCTGCGCATCTGAGTGGGGGCGCGAGGTCGCCTCGCTCTCGCTCGCGATGTTCCCAGCTCCGTCAGAAGTTGTGTCGATGCATATGATGTGCGCGTCTGCATTCCGTGAGTATAAGAG
Source organism: Globisporangium yorkense (assembly GCA_023333695.1). NCBI lineage: Eukaryota > Oomycota > Peronosporomycetes > Pythiales > Pythiaceae > Globisporangium > Globisporangium yorkense. Next base: position 10,369 of record JAASFH010000557.1, read on the forward strand.
CGAACTGACGTACGTGGGTCATCGTGCGTTGCGTTTGCGTTGTCGTCGCTGCTGTCTATTACATCGTGTGCGCTCATCAGGAGTGAGAGAGCAACAGGAGCAGCAGCAGCTGCAGTCCGTTCGTCTACTGCTGCTCGTTCTGGAACATCCAGAGCATCGTGGACGCGCTCGAGAGGTTCACGGCGCAGTTGACGCGGTCGAGGTCGTGGCCGCCCTCGACGAGTCCCCAGCGGCCGATCTGGAACTCCTCCTCCAGGCGCGAGAGCTCCATCGCGTCCTTCGCGGTAATGTGGCGCTTGAACAGTGCGAGCGCCGTGATGAGCGACTGAACGGGAGGGTATACAGCAGCACCAGCCACAGATCACTCAGCATCCAACCCGTACTTTCACACATAACAACGCACGGCACAGTAGTCAGTCGGCGTACCTTGCACTCCTTGGTCGCAAGACGCAGCGACACGAGCTCGTAGTCGTTCAGCTGCTCGTCCCCACAAGCAACGCGTCCGGTGTTAGCTCAGAGAACACTGTCGCGTCACCACCACACACACACCAACCTACCTGATCGAGCGCCGCGCGCACGTTCTTCACGATCTTCTCGCTGTGCGTGAGCCCGGAGATGGTGCCGTGGCTCACGTCGAGGTCGCCGTCGAACTCCTTGGCAAACCACTGGCGCAGCGGCCCCCACTTCTTGGTCTGCAGCGCCGCGAGCTTCTCCATCTGGTCGGCCGTGACCTGGTAGCACACCGTGTCCGTGTGGAAGTAGTGCATCATCTCGCTCACGAGCTCCTCGGCGCTCGAGGTCTTGCCCAGGTCCAGCGCCGTGGACGCGAGCGTCATGAGCGGCATGGTGGCCGGGCGGATGTCCGTCGCCTGCGCGTCCCACTCGTGCGCGACCGCGATGGCCAGCGTGCGGTTCGGCAGGCGCACGGGCGTGCGCGAGCCGGTCTTCACCGTCTTGCCGTCCAGCGTCACGGCGTGCAGCTCGCGCTCGCCGTCGGCCTCCGCCACGGTCTTCACGCCCACGTCCTTGTAAAAGCGCGCGATGCCCGTGATCTTCGCGCCTGCGCGTAGGATATGAACGAAAAAAAATTGTACGCGTGAGAGGCTACTTCCGCGCTATACAGGTAAAGACAGGCAGCCGCACCCGCGACGCCGCCGGCGCCCGCCTTGGCCGAGAACTCGCGGCGCAGCACGCGCGCGACCACTCCGCCATTCATTCGCAGCATATTGGTGCAAATGCGAATTTGTAACAATTTCAATTAGCGAATTGCTGGAATAAATACCCCACAAAAGCTCATAAAGCAAACATGTCGTCGAACCCGCAGCACGTCGTGGACACGGAGGACGCCGCGGAGCTCAACCTGGGCGACGACTTCCGCAACGAGACGTGCCTCTCGAACGCCGAGGTGGCCGTGATCCTCGAGAAGCAAAAGTCCGACTACGAGAACCAGGAGAAGCAGCTCACGGGGTGCGCCGATGCCTCTCTGGGCAGCGCGAGAGACGGTGGTTAGTAGCTCACGAGCCCCTCCTCGTGTGGTTATATTTTGTGTGTGTGTGTGTGTGTGTGTATCTACGCGCGCGAGCAGCGTCTTCCAGAAGACGTACTCGTACGTGCAGCGCTTCAGCGGCACGAAGGACCCGGTGGCGAATCAGGCGTCCGTGACGGAGCTCCGAGAGTGCGTGTCTACAGTTACTGGAGGGTCGACGCTCGCTATGTGTGTACTGACGAGCTCGCATACTGACGCGCTTTCTCTAAATCTTGTGTGGCCTTGCCTTGTTGCGCTCCCACGCAGAGCGCTGATGTCGCTGGCGTTCCAGCGCGAGGTGGAGGGGCAGGTGGCCGAGTACCGGCTTGAGGAGTTCGAGATCGCGTGTCTGTCGAACCTGAACCCGGAGGAGGTGGAGGAGGCCGTGGCGCTCATCCCGAGCCTGCAGAAGCGCTTCGCCGAGGACGAGATCGAGGAGATCCTTGGCATCGTCTCGCGCACGGCTGCGCGCATGTTCGGGTAGCAGGAGGTTAACCCTTTAACCCGCTTTTTCGAGCAGGCCAATTAACCGCTTCTTTTCATAACCTCATCCAAGCACGATGACCACCTCATCGCCACGCCACAAGCGCCTGCGCACTGCGGAGGCGGATGACGCGGCGCAGCAGGCGGCGTGGACGCGTCTGGAGCACGGCATCAGCGTAGACGCGAGCGCGTCACCATCATCATCAGCGTCATCCGCAGGTGCACCGCCACCCGTCGACGCGTTCGAGCGCATGGGGCTGCCAGTAGACGTCCTCCGGTGCGTCTCTCCTTCTCTGTTGTCTGTCTACAATGAGATAGAGCGAGAGTGTCTGAGCAAAGCAGCGCCGGCAGAGTGCTGACCGCGCGCGGCCTCGCGACGCCCACCGCTATCCAGATGCAGGCGATCCCGGCGGCGCTGAGCGGCCGCGACGTCGTGGGGCTCGCAGCCACGGGTAGTGGCAAGAGCCTCTGCTTCGTGCTGCCGCTGCTCGCGTTGCTCGCGCGCGAGCGCCAGTTTGACCAGCAACAGCAGCCACTACACCATGCGCCGTACACGGCGTCAGCCGCGCCAATAGCTCTGCTCGTGGTGCCCACGCGTGAGCTCATGGAACAGCTCTTCTACGAGCTCACCCACTTCGCTGGCGGACCCGTGATCCCTGTCAGCGGTGCCGCCGACACGGACGCCCAGTGGTTGCTCCGCGGCAGCACGTTCACGGCGCTCGGCGTGTGCGGCGGCGTGGGGCTGCAGCAGCAGGTAGCGCAGATCCGGCAGAGCGCGAGCGCGATCCAAGTCGTCGTGGCGACGCCCGGGCGCCTGCTGCACTTGGTCGAGCACGGCTCCATGTCGCTCCAGAGGCTGCGATACCTGGTGTTCGACGAGGTGGACCGCATGCTGGACGTCGAGATGGAGCCGCAGCTGCGGCGCATCCTGCACCTCTCGAACACGGCCGGGCGGCAGACGCTGCTCTGGTCCGCGACGATGCCGCACTTCCTCGAGCGCCTCGCGCGCTCGGCCGTGCTCGACCCGGTGACGATCCGCGTCGGCATGGGCCGCGACCGGACAGGCCGCACGCCGCTGCAGATCACGCAGTCGGTGCTCTTCATGCGCTTCGCCGAGAAGAAGCAGAAGCTGCTCCAGGTGCTGCGCGCGATCCCGGCGCCGCCAGTGCTCGTGTTTTGCAACTCGCACGAGAGCGTGGACTTCGTCACGCGCGTGCTGCAGAGCGAGCAGTTCCACGTCGCGCCGCTGCACGGCGACAAGGCACAGGCGTTCCGGTTCCAGGTGCTCGCGGCGTTCCGCGACGGCTACGTGGACGTGCTCGTGGCCACCGACCTGGCGGCACGCGGCCTCGACTTCGCCGACGTCGAACACGTCGTGATCTTCGACATGCCGCACACGATTGAGGACTACATCCACCGGTGCGGACGCACAGGCAGACGGCGGCAGCAGCACGATGGCGCGTCGTTCCAGAGCGGCAGCGTCACGGCGTTCCTCACGATCGAGTGCGGCATCGCGAAGGAGCTCAAACAGCTGCTGGAGGAGACCAGGCAGCCCGTGCCGCGCGAGCTCGAGGTGCCGAGCCGCTTCCAGCCCAAGGTGAAGACGACAGCACGCGTGTGAGGCGGGCGGGCGGAGGAAGGGAGAGCTCTGTTCATTGCTGGAAAATTGGGGCGCGCTCGTGAGTGGAGAGTGCACGACGACAAGCACGCCACACGCACGCACTCTACGCTTGGTGCATCCGGTACTTCTTGATCACGCCCATGAGTTGGTCTCCGGCGAAGCGGCCGAGGCTGCCGCGCGCGACACTCAGCTCCGTGAAGCTCTCGACACTGTCGATCAGCGGGGACGACAACGACGACAGGGACGCAGCATCAGCAGCGGCGGCGCTGTTGCTACTCTCACTCAAGTTGACATTCTTGACGCGCGCGATCGCGAGAGGAACAGGCTCGAACGTGTGGTCGCCGTACTTGACGGGCGTCGTGTGGTCGCCCGTGACGACGATCGTCACGTCCTGCTTGTCGCCGAACTGCTCCTTCACGCCGCTGACGATCCGCGCGATCATCTCGTCCGCTTTCTCTATGAAATGGATCTGCGACGGCACGTGAGAACGCGTGAGTGTGTACGAGAGATGTTCCAACCGACAACAACCTGCTCACCTTCTTCTGCACGTCACGGTCATGTCCGGCGTCATCGACTGCCTTGACGTGGACGAACCCGAAGTCGTACGTGCCCTGTGCCAGCACCTCCAGCGCCGTCTCGGCTTTCGCCAGCAGGTTCGTGTGGTAGTCGCCGGTCGCTCCCGGCGCCTTGATCAGGTCGAAACCGAGCGACATGCCGAGCCCCGCGATGATGCACGTCGGCGCGATCATGAACGGCTTCATGCCGTGAACTTCCTCGAACGTCGGCACGTTGATGCGCTCACCCGGCCCCCGCAGCAGCACGATGTTCGCCGGCGGTTCGCCCCTTCGCTCGCGCTCGAGGTTGATCGGGTGGCTCGACAGGCGCTGGTGGATCACCGACGAGACCTCGTTCAGCACTTTGCTCGAGTACTCGGCTTCGGCGGACACGTCGCGCGGCACAGACGTCTGCAGCGGGAGGCTACAGTTCACACATACACACACACACACACACACACACACACACACACACAGCAGGTGGGTACTTGGTATCACCGCAAACAAGAGAATCGAGAGACATCGCCAGCGCACTTGTCCTTGAGCGGGTCCGTGCCCGTGATCTTGTCGCACAGTCCTGCGCCTTTGAAGACGATGCCGCAGCGGTGCTCCGTCGCGTACTTGGTCGCCACGCGCACGTGCGGGAACGCCGGCACGGGCACGCCGTCCAGGAACGCGCACAGGTCGATGCCCCACGCCGGAAAGTTGCGGTCCACGCGCCGGCGCTCGACGATCAGCTCGCCCTTGTCGTTCTGGTAATGATCAGATGCATATCCTGAGTGCCGACACAACGTCGTCATCACCACTTGCGCTTCTCCGCACCTTCCTGGCGGTCGCGAAGTTGCACTTGAACGCCACGTCGCCCTTGTCCATCGGCAGCCCGGCGCCCATGGCTTCGAAGGACCCGCGGCCGCGGTAGTGGCTGCTTACACGTACGGGTCGTCAGGCCCACGCCTCCCTCACACTGCGGTGCACTACCAACGCAACGCACATGACGGGATCGTAGCCGAGGATCGACATGTGCGCCGTGTCGCTGCCGCACGCGAAGCCCGGCGCCACGGGGTCCAGCAGGCCCGTCAAGCCCCCGCCTGGCAGCGTCAGCGTCAGCCCCATGTCAGGATAGAGCTATAGTGCTAAAAACGAGGAAACAGCGCGACGCACGCGCGATGGCGTCCATGGCGGGCGTGCGCGCGGCCTCGAGCGTCGTGCGGCCGCCCAGTTCGCGCAGCGACACGTCCGCGAGGCCGTCGATGAGCACGAACACGACCGCGCGCCGCTGCTGCTCGTCTTCTGAGGCCGCCATGCTACTCCTGCTTCGACGGTCGAAAAATGAGTTTTAGCTCGCATTTTTTCGTGATATACTAGGATTTTGACAAGCCTTATTCACGAAACAAGTGGCAGTTGGTGCGAGATCCAACCGCATGCACACTCCGCTCTCAGAACGAACGCGCTCCAGTCCAGACCCGAGCGTAGTGACACTTGCTCCACTGGAACCAGGTACACGTGCTGCGTCTTCGTCGAGCGATAGTATCCCAGTAGCGGCGGCGACCTTGACAAACTCCATCGCCACCAGACGAAC
>JAASFH010000558.1:0-16114 GCA_023333695.1 Globisporangium yorkense
AGAGAGAGAGAGAGAGAGAGAGAGGGAGGGGGCGTCAGTAGCCTCCTGATCGACCTCCACGGACGCGCCCGCACACCTTCTGGCGCTGCTTGAGTGGTGTGTTCTCGCGATCCATTTTGCGAGGGTCTCCGATATTCGACTGCTGAGACTGCCACAGGACTCACAGCTCTCCAGCCACGACGGACTCACGTGTCACGCGTGACTGCCAGCAGGACACTCCACGCGTACACACACGCAACGCTTTCTATTCCCCTTACGCGGTTGCTCTCATAGACTTCGGGAGCACAGCCCGCCTTAGTATACATGCTTGTACTTCTCCTTGCGCTGCGAGCGCTTGGTGTCGCGGCTGCTCTTGGCCGCGCGCTTGCCGCCGTAGCCCTCGGCGCGCTCGCGCGCCTTCTCCTTCTTCTGTCGTGCGCGCCGCGAGAGCGTCGCCGAGCCGGATGCCGCGCTGGACGACTGGCGCGTCAGCAGGTCGGACTGCGAGACCTCGGCGTCGAACGCGCCGAGCGCCTGGCTCAGCGCCGTCACGGGTTTGGGCGCGCGGCGCGCGGCCTCTTCCTGCCGCTTGCGCGCGTCGCGCGCCGCCACGCGCTCGGCCTCAAGGCGCGCCTCCTGCTCCTTCTCGGCGCTCTTGGCGGCGATCAGCTGTTGCGCAGCTGAGAGCGTCGTCGTCGTGGTGGTAGTCGCTGTCGCAACGACACCGCCGTCCGCGTCCAGCGCGAGTCCGAGGCCGGAGAACGCGGCCGTCATGCCGCCGTCCTTCTTGAGGGTCGACGGAGCAGTGCTCGCAGCGCCGAACGGGTTCCCGAACGGGTTGCGCGGCGCGCCATTCGCCTGCGGCCACTGGATCGAAGATGACGACGACGATGACGGGAAAGAAAACGACGACGACGACGACGACGACGACGACGACGACGACGCAGTTGGTAGCGACGACGCGCTCGCAGCAGCACGGTCAGCGCCGAGCACGTTGCCGAGGCTCGAGACGAACGGCGCCTTGGTGGCCATCGTGTCGTTATCTACTGGAGCTGATCATTTGTTGCCTTTCTGCGTCTACTCACGTATTTTACCAATATAAATGAGAGTATAACAATAATAAAAGATTATAAGTGTCTAGTGCTGCGAATATCAAGCGACGAAATGGCTGGCTGCGAATCGTTCGAGCACTAATTGCTCTCCCCATTCTCAAAGCCGAGCTCCAAGCGCGTACGTGTGTCGAAGAAGCAGCAGCAAGCATGGCGCCGGCGCAGCAGACGTACGAGCAGAAGCTCGCGGCCCTGAAGAAGCAGGCGGAGTACTACGCGGACTTCATGCCGGAGGAGCAGGTGGAGGACGCGGTGGAGACGCAGAAGCACGACGAGGAGGACTTCCTGCACGACTTCTCGATGTGCGTCGTGGTGGGCGGACTGCCCGTCGTGGACAGCGCCAAGCACGCCAAGCTGCTGGCGGTGCTCACCAAGATCTTCTCGCAGGTCGGCGCGGTCGTGGACCTGAGCATGCCGTTCGGTAAGAACGGCAGCACCACGGGCTTTGCGTTCGTGGCGTACGAGCAGGAGGCGCACGCGAACGAGGCCGTGCGCACGATCAACGGCTTCGCGCTCGACAAGCGCCACACGATGCTCGTGAACAAGTACGGCGACGTGGAAAAGTTCCAGAACACGCCTGTGGCGTTCGTGGAGCCCAAGGTGGAGAAGTTCGTCGAGCCCAAGAACCTCAAGAACTGGCTGCTCGACAGCGCGCGTCGCGACATGTTCGTGCTGCGTCACGGCACGGAGACGGAGCTCTACTGGAGCGACAAGGGCGAGATTACACTCGACTACGACGGCGCGCGCGAGAAGGTGAACGGCAAGCAGTGGTGCTCGCAGTACGTGCTCTGGTCGCCGCACGGCACGTACCTCGCGACGTTCCACCCGCAGGGTCTCGCGCTCTGGGCCGGCGAGAAGTACGAGAAGGTCGGCCGCTTCGCGCACAAGAACGTCAAGATCGCGGTCTTCTCGCCGAACGAGAACTACCTGTTGACGGTGAGCGAGACGGACGCGGAGAACGCGATCATCCTGTGGGACGTCAAGAGCAGCAAGATGCTGCGCGCGTTCCCGGCAGGCAAGCCGACGGGCGTCAAGGGCGAGGTCGTGCAGGGTCTGCAGACGCCGTTTAAGTGGAGCGCGGACGACCGCTTCGTGGCGCGCCGTGGCAAGGACGTGATCAGCGTGTACGAGCTGCCGTCGATGAAGCTACTGGAGAAGAAGTCGCTGCGCGCGGACGGCGTGCACGACTTCTTCTGGTCGCCGACGGACCCGATCCTGGCGTACTGGGCGCCGGAGGGCAACAACGTGCCGGCGCGCGTGTCGCTCGTGGAGCTGCCGTCGCGCACGGAGATCCGTCAGAAGAACCTCTTCAACGTGAGCGACTGCAAGCTCAACTGGCACCCGAACGGCACGTTCCTCGGCGTCAAGGTCACGCGCCACTCCAAGTCGAAGAAGACGCTGTTCACGAACTTTGAGATGTTCCGCGTGCGCGAGCCGCTCGTGCCGGTCGAGATGCTCGAGATGAAGGAGACGATCGTGGCGTTCGCGTGGGAGCCCAAGGGCACGCGATTCGCGACCGTGCACGGCGAGAGCCAGCTGCGCCTGAACGTGTCGTTCTACGACATGAACGGCGGCGCGCCGGGCAGCAAGACGAGCGAGATCACGCACCTGTACACGCTCACGGAGAAGCCGTGCAGCCACCTGTACTGGTCGCCGCACGGCAACAACATCGTGCTCGCGGGGCTCGGCGAGATGAACGGCGCGCTCGAGTTCTGGGACACGGACGAGAAGCAGAGCATCACAGCGCAGGAGCACTTCAAGTGCACGCACGTGGAGTGGGACCCGTCGGGGCGCGTCGTGGCCACGTCGGTGTGCCAGCCTCTCGACAACTCGTACTACAAGTTCCAGATGGACAACGGCTACAACCTCTGGTCGTTCCAGGGCAAGCTGCTGAAGGAGGAGAAGAAGGACGCGTTCTACCAGTTCCTCTGGCGCCCGCGCCCGCGCTCGCTGCTCTCGGACAAGGAGTACGCGAACGTCGTGAAGAACCTCAAGAAGTACGAGAAGCGCTTCAACGAGATGGACCGCCTGAAGGAGCGCGAGCGCGTCGCGGCGATCCAGGCCGAGAAGAACCGCCTGCGCCAGGAGTTCCAGGAGCTCGTCGCGACGCGCGTGCGCGCGGTGCAGAGTGCGCGCGCCGAGTACGTCTCGCTGCTCGGCGGCTACGACAGCGAGGACGAGGACGAGTACATTGTCGAGACGCACGTGCACGACGAGGTCGTGTCCAAGTCGGAGGAGATCGTGCGCAAGTAGACACGAGTGTGCGAGAGCTGACTTCTTCGTGGAAGGCGTATTTAACGAATCGACATGCGATTTCCATTTGCGCCGCCACCGCCAGCATCTGCAGTCTAGCACGAGTTGTTCGGGCCTGTGTGTAGGTTTCGTGCAGCATGCAGGGAGGTGTTCATGCAACGAGGTGTCCAGGACATGGTGTCAGGAGCACGCCATCTGGTGCACGGGTGAAAGTCGAATCTCCAGACTTGCATTCTATCAATCTTGTTAGACATTGGTGCAATGGTCTCTCGTTAACTCAAGTGTGCCTAATTTACATGATCTAATTTTATGTTTATAAGATGCATCCTATTTTAATGGTTTAGAGAAGGCAATACATATTCAATATTTTTCATCTTTCGCGTCTCATTCTTGACGGTATCAAAAAATTGTGGCCATTTGTGCGAATTTTGGTTTAACATAAATACGTTGAAGTTGAAGCCCTAATCGCGCAGACGGGGCGGCTCAAAGCGAGATCGGATAATCGCATAAAAGAATGTCCTGGTCTCCAACCCCGGTACAATTTTGCTCGCAGCATGTGAGATCTCCTGATTGAGCACGGCAAGTCACCCGTGCTCACTCGATAGCACGCTGTTAGTGTCCCGAACGTCCGCTTCTCACTAGCCCGCGAGTACTGTGTGCAGGGTCAGCAGTCGCACGATACTTTCTGGCAAAAGTCTGGCTGCTTTGGAAGTCGCACGTGCGACTTGCCAAGAAATATATCCATGCAGAAAGATATTGTGCGTGGTCTTGTAATACAATCGTGATTCTGAGCGGCTCAGTGAGCTGTGCTCCACGCTGGCAACGAGGACGCAGTGTCCTCGGTTGTCTTGGACCAGCTTGGCAGTGTCTTACCCAGGCGCGTGCCGACTTGTTTGAGAGTGGCATGTGCTCTAAGCACCCTGGTTCCTCACTAAACTGTACACTTGGTTTTTGTATCGAAAGACCAATTGGCGGATTGGAAGAGGCGCACTTATGGCTGCTGCCACGATTTACCACCACTCACTCGACACCGACTAGCTGATCTGCCACCGAACGATGTGTCTGTGACGATGAGTGGTCGTTTACTGAACCTCGCAGTAAAATAATGACTTGCTTTCAGTATGCGCGCATTGCGTACCGCCGCCCTGTCGCTCCGCCACATTTCGAGCGGCGACCTTCTTCACTTTTCAGTGCCGATTTCGCACTGCAAGCCTCAAGACACAGCGTTAAGTATGGCAATCCACCCCGTGAGCTTCGCGCCGCCTGTGGTCGCGCTCAAGGCCAAGGACGCGTCCAAGCCGAGTACGTTCGCGCTGTCTGTTGCGTATCAGTATGAGAGAGAGAGAGGAGGCCGCCCCTCCTCCTCCCCCTTCCTCCCTTGCGTGTCGTTGGATGCCCGCCTGTAGACGGACAGCAGGACTGTCGCTAGGAGATCGGAAGGACTCACACTCTTCAATTTCCTCTCTTGCTCGACAGTTGTGGTGCTTGACTGGGACGACACGCTGCTGCCCAACACGCACCTCGCGATCCTGGGCTTCGCGGACGAGCGCGAGGCCGCGCGCTTCCGCCTCGCGCCGGGGCCGCAGAAGCAGCTCGAGGCGCTCGAGGCGCAGGTGGAAACGTTCCTGCGCGGGTGTCTGGCGCTCAGCGACCGCTGCGTGGTGATCACGAACGGCGCGGCCGGCTGGGTCGAGCGCTCGTGCAAACGCTTCCTGCCGCGCGTGTATCCGCTGCTCGCGAGCCTCACAGTCGTGTCGGCGCGCGCCAAGTACGAGGCGCAGTTCCCGGGCGAGCCCGTGGAGTGGAAGATCGCTGCGTACACGGACCTCCTGCAGCCGCGTGCGGCGCAGCAGGAGCCCGAGGTGCCGTGCGAGTTCTCGAAGAAGCAGCAGGTGGTCGCGCTCGGCGACTCGCCCGTGGACCGCAGCGCAATCCAGTACGTCGCGCGCCGCGCGCCGCAGCTGCTGCTCAAGAGCATCAAGCTGCTGGAGAACCCGAGCATGGGGCAGCTGCAGAAGCAACTCGACATGCTCGGCGGCTTCCTGCCGCAGCTGAGTTCGCACAAGGAGGAGCTCGACCTCGTGCTCTCGGCCAACATGCTCCGGTGAGCGCGGGAGATTGTGGCGACCGTGCGCCTTCGGGCTCTGGACAACCAGCCAGTCATGATCCCGCCACCTCCACCACGGCCACCGTCAGCAGCAACAGCAGCAGCAGCGCCATCGACAACGACGACGGCGACGCGTATTTATGACGACGACACCACTCCCGATACCATAGCCGACGACACGACTCATTTATCAAGCTGTTCTTCATATTTAGCGAAACAAGGTCATCTCTCTACGAGCGAGCTTCTCGGTTGTTGCCATGTGCGGGCGAGCGAGCACCATGAGCACCATGAAGCGCGAAGGTCTCGCGCAGGCAGAAGTCGGTCCTTTTCGCCTGCTTGCACGTTGTCACCTTTCGAAGCACTCGACGTGTGAAATGGGTGGGTTTCATCTAATCCTGTATTTTTTATATCATTTTTGATTGAAGTGGGACACACATCGCGCCAGAAAAAAGGCAACGAGCCACTCAACACCGAGAGAGCTCCGAGAGCTCGGAGAGCTCTGATCAAGAGCTCCGAGAGCAACTCCGAGTGCCCCACGAAGTGCTCCGAGCTTCAAGCAGCTCCGACACGAGACCTCATGGCGACTGGCGCAAGAGGTGCGACGACACTCGAGGTGAATTGCCCAACACTTGACGAGATTTCTGATTGTGTGTGTGTGTGTGTGTGTGTGTGTGTGTGTGTGGCTCCCAAGGAAGGCGTCCCCGCCGTCCGCAACACATCGCACCGCTGAAGCGCGCAGATAGCTTCCTGCTACCACCGAATGTCAGTGGCACGACGCGCAGTCACTCGAACCAGTTTTACGACGCGGACGGATATGATCACCTGGATCGCTGGGGCGACAACGAGCCTTGGATGCGTGCCAGGAGCTGCAAACCTCGACGGCACGAGCTCCGAGAACGCCAATGGAATGGAGACTGCGACGAGGACTCCCTCCGCCGCACACATAGGCATCACCAACGAGGTGGTCCAGCGCAGTTCAAACTGGTGAGCCTTCCTCCGATCCTGCTTCACGAGTACATTCCTCGCCAGTGCGGCAACAAGCACCACAAGAAGCACTCTCCGCACCGCCAGCACACACGAAAGGGATCCTCCGAGGTGCGTCACCGCACGCGTATCGGCAGTTGCCTGGTTGATATTCCTTCGGCTTACTTTGAACACCACAGAGATCTGCGCCGAGGCGGCATCGATACTCCGACAGCAACAGCAGCAGCGAGAGCTGTTCGAGCGAAGAAGAGATCAACAACAGCGACGATGATCGAGTCGAGCGATATCGGTATCCAAAGCACTCGAGAAAGGACTCGATCCGAAACGAGCGCTTCCGCTCGCTCGCGGCCATGTCGCGCCTCCAGCACAGCGCGGCAACGATCATCCAGGTACGAGTTGCAACAAACACACTCTCAGCAAGAGGGAGGTTGATTGAACTGACAGAGCGTCACCTGAGCAACCGAGCAGCAAGAGTACCGATTCTACCGCTGCCGCCGCATCAATCGCGAGCGGCACCAGAACCGACTCTTGCAGCGTGCGTGCGAGTTCTTCGAGACGTTCATCAGCGAGGAGCTGCAGCGTGATCTCGTCCCCGCGGCTCTGATCGAAGCGCTCAAGACGAGACACAGCGAGGTGCGATGCGATACCTCGTCGCTAGAAGGAATGCCCATCGACTGATCATATGTCTGCATGCATACTTGTGCGGTGTTGCACCTGAACACCTATCAGACTCTGGATGCTGCGCGGATGAAGCAGCAGGCAGTTGAGTCCGTGGCCGAGCAAGTGTGCACGAGCTTTATGCGCGAGGCAGTCGACGAGTGCATCGTGGAGGTGTTTCAGGTGCGATTCTTGATTTGATACCTCCTATGCAGAGTTGAACGGCTGACTTGCTCTCCTGCTGCTTTGGGATCACGGTAGAGCGTGCTGGACTCGATGGTGAGGGAGTACATGACGACCCGAATCGATCTCGCTCGCGCCGCCGCCTCGCCAACTGCAGCCATCGCAGCCGACATCCTCCACGAATGGATCAAGGAGCTCCAGCACGAGCTACTACCGGAAGGTGCGAGCTGCTGTGATGTGGGCCGGTAACTGGAAGCTGAAGCCCTCACGCGTGTGTGTGTGGCTGGCAATGTTGTTCCTGTCGCGATCGGATTCGAGCAGTCCTGGAAGAGATGGTCGTCGAGTACTTTGACCAGAGCCAACCTCGCGAGCTTGAAGGAACTGAGATGCAGGGTGATCTCTACGAAGCAGAGTTCCGAGACGAACTCTCGTCCGTCGCCAGAGAAGCAATGGCGGAGACGCTGTGGGAGGATCAAGTGCACGACGAGCTGCGATCCGCGGTTCACGAGGCTCTCACCGAGACAGCACTGGATGCGCCACCGCCAGTGACAGACCAGTAGTACGACAACGGAGACCCTTGCTTGTTGCTTTGATCGTTGATTCTCTGCCTTCGTGCACGTCGAGGAAGCGCTCGCCAGTGCGCTCATGCTCGTGTCTCGACTCATCAATGATTGCGAAGACAGCAGCTGTAAACCGGTCATCGGACACCACAGATGAGATTTGAAATGGACTCGACGTGAATCCTCATACATGCCGCACCGAACTCTCGCGATCCACACTCGCCATTCGGGCACGCAAAGAGCAGCACGATCTTCATTCCACAGCCCTCCGGCTTCAGCTTCTCGAACCGATGGTTGCCAAGAGTTCGCAGCGAGGAAATCGGCCGCAGCCGCCGCCACTTCCGGAGCCGCTCGCACTCCAGATCGAAGACAAAGTCGTGATCAAGTACATTGACGTGAAACCCACAGACTACGCGCCGGACAGCACGCCCACGATCGCGCTCATCCACGGCTCGCCAGGCAACTACAAGGACTTCCGGTACTTCGTGCCGCTACTCCAGAGCAACGCACGCGTTGTAGCGCTCAATCTTCCCGGTTTCGACAACTCGGAGGTGATCGACACCAAGAACCGCTTCGAGCATGTGAGCGCAAAGGGGTGCGCTCACCTCGCGTACGAGGCACTGGCGCAGATCTGTGGAGACGCGCAGAACGTGTTCCTTGTCGGCCACTCTTTCGGCGGTCACACCACGACGAATCTGGCGGCACTCAACCTCAAGCAGACGAAGCTCAGCGTGCGCGGCGTCGGGTTCCTCGCATCTGCCGGCCACCGCCCGCATCGCTCGCTGTGGCCCACGACGCTCACCGCCTTCGCCGCGCTCATCCGCGCTCGCTTGCCGGTCATCTCGCCGGTGACAGAGTCGCTCTCGCATACGGTCTACACCAAGTTTGTCGGGTTCCCAGACAACGGACCCACGAGCCACTTCGTGTCGTCCGTCATGCGCGTCAGCTCGACGAACTACGACCTCGTGAACCAGCAGCGCCGGGAGATCGCGCACATCCCGGCGTTCGTGGCGTGGACGCGAGACGACGTGCACATCGAAGAAGACATCTCGCTCAAGCTGAGCGAGGAGAGCCACCCTGGTCCGCGCTTCGCGTTCGACAAGGGTGGCCACAACATCCAGAAGACCAAGGCGGACTTCCTCGCGCTCGAGCTCATGCGCTGGATCAACGACATCGTTGCGAAGCGCTAGCTGTAGGTGCATTTGTTCTCGATGCAATAGATCTGAGTGCTGTCCTAGAGGTGCTGGCCACGTGCAGGCTGCAAGCAACCTCCAGACTTGTGTTGCCGTCGCCGGCGATCTCGATCGAGTGGCGGCCGCTGCTGCGGCTGTAGGCGCTCGTGGCCCGGCCGCTGTCGGCGCTCGCGCCCACGCTGCGCGCAGTGCCCGCCGTCAAGACCGAGCTGCTGTGCCGCAACCCAGCGTTCCTGGTGGACTACGTGAACGACCCGCTGACGATCCCGGAGAACATGACGCTGCGCATGGGGGACTAGTCACTGCGCGCGTGCGTGGAGCTGCAGAAGGACGGCCGGATCGCCGACCCAAAGAGCGCCATCTGCCGCCTGCCCGCGCTCTTCCTCATGGGCGCGGCAGACCAAGTCACGAGCCTTCCGCTCGCGGTCGCGTTCTTCGACAAGCTCCGCAGCGCCGACAATCGCTTCGAGGTCTTCGATGGCATGTTCCACTCGCTCTTCGACGACCCGGACAAGGACGACGTCTTTGCGGTGCTGCTGCAGCGGCTCACGACGCGCTTCCCGGGCGACACGGCGCCTTCGTAGGCGGCGCCAAGAGGATGCAAGCGGGACTGCATGACATCATGGGTGAATGTAGCGAGTGGAGTTGTGAGCACGTGGGTGTGTCTTATTCACGCATCTCTTATATGCATGCAGCACTCTTGTTAGTCTCGCGTGTCGTGCTGCTGCTGGGAGAACTGCAGCCGCTTCTCGACCACGAGCGAGATCGTCACGCGCTGGGTCGGCTCCGCTGCGCGCTTCACGCGAACGAAGTTCTACTCCAAGCCGCTCACGCGCTCCGGTTGTTGCAGGAGATGGTCGCTGTCGTGAGTCGCTCGACCCCACGGGTGGATGCGCTGCCGTCGGCTTCGGAGCCCATGAAGTTGACCATGATGGATGTGTTGCGCCAAGTCACTTTGAACGTCTCGCCGGACGTGCCAACGCCGATCTTGTCCGTGTGCGAGTCGTACTTCAGGTCGAATGTGTGGATGATCTACCACAGGGCTGCCGAGCCGTCCTTCTCACTTGCCAGCCGATTCGATGCCAGAGTCAGTCGTTGCACCGTCGTTCGCCACCGCGTCCGCACTGAGTCGGTCGGTCCCTGCCACTCGTGGATCGCATCCGGCGTCGACGGTGACAGTAGCTCGAACACTTCGCACAGCCGCCGATGGAATACGTGGCTCTCCAGCGATACCTTGCAGCTCTTGTAGCATCCTGGGACGGACTCCGCGACGCTCAAGAATCTGTCGAAGCTCAGCAGCACCTCGATGAACTGCGCGGCAGCAAAGTCGTTGTTGGCTCGGTGCTGCGCTCGCACCACGCCAAGTACAATCAGGAAGCCGGTGGTGGTGCTGTGCCCACTGAAGCTAGCGATGCACAGAGGTGTCACACCATTTGCATTTGCAGCATCGACGATCGCCCCACACGACAGCGGCATGGCCACAATGTCCTCGACGTCGAGTTTGGCCGCGAAGTGCAGCGCGGTCGTGCCCTCCGCTGACCCTCAGTTGACGTACCTCTGTGCGCCAGCAACTCCTCGAGAGCAAGGTCGTGATCGCGGTACGCTGGATTGGCGCGGAGGTCAAGATCTTCGTGGAGAGCAAGGTTGTGATTGCGAGCTTCTTGTTGTTATTTATCCTCATATTCACGAACCGTTATGTGGTGGTGTCGTCGCCAGCGTGGCGAGTCGGTAGTGCTTCCGGCAAAGATCGTGCTTCTTTGAGAGATTTCGCACTCCTGGACACTACAGTGCGGTGCTTGGTCGTCGTGACGCAAACATCGCTCCCGGGCAATACCAGAGTCCTGCATCCCTCGACATTGCAGACGCGTGCTTGACCATCGTGCGACCGGCATCGACCGCTGGCACTGACCCTTCTCGTGCAGCCTTCGACACAACAGTTGGATATTCTCCTATGGTGTCTGTTGTAGTGTTTGGTGCATCTCCCCTTCTTAGTTGCAAATGCCGAGCAGCCGTCCTCGACACAAGTCACGGGCGTCAACGGACGGGGGCCGCAAAGTCTCAGGGCCGGCACGAGTATCTACTGCTTCGTCATGTTTGCTCGAACTGGTTGCCGGTTCATCGTAATGGGGCCAAGTGGTGGGCACCCTTCGTGTTCCCTCTCGTCCCTCCACGCAGCTTCAGCATTAGAGTAGTGATTCCCACCCCCTTGCCTTCACCGACACACGCTCACAGTTTTGCCCAAGCAGAGCCGCGTTCGTGAAGTTCAGCGACGCCACCAGCGCGACGCGTTCTGTCACAATCACCTTCGAATGCACGGTGTACCACAAGTTCGTGTAGAGTTGAATGCGTCTGTCAAGCTGTCCGACGACCGACTCGGAACGACGCGCTTGAAGCAGGTTCACAATACCCTCGATGTCGACACCGCGCGAGGCGATAAAGTTCATGAACAGAAGAACCTGCAAGACAGAAACAGAGAGAGAGAGAGCGGCGCGTTGCAGACTCACTTCTACTTACCACCTCGTAGTCGGAGGAATACATGATCAATCTCAAGGTCACGTGAGTGCAGAAGAGGATGTTAAGATACCGCACGAGGCTGTTGAGTGGGTCGTTTAGGTCTGTCGAAGCCAGGAACTCGAGGTCGGCCAGGGTCCAGCAGTTAGCGATCAGCACGTGGCACAGTGGCACGACCCACCTTGCCGGACGGGGGATCTCTACGGTGCTCCACAGCTCATCGCCCTCGGGGTCCGGCGGGTCGCCGGTCCTGTCCGTCGTCTTGCTCGTCGTCTCAGCCTCCACCGACACCACGCCGCTGTCGTACGCGTAATCGATCGACGACGACGTCTCGACGTCCACGTCGCTGCTCACGTTGCCGCCCACACTCACTAAGCCGTAGCCGCAGCTCATAGAGCTGCTCGATACATCGCCGCGCACCTCCTCCGACGTCTCCACTGTCGCCACCGTCTCCACAGCCTCGACACTCTCGACATTCTCTGTGGTCCCGTCCATGGTCTCAACAACCGTCTCCTTCTCCGCATCCGAAGTCTCCGTGTCGTCGTCGTCACCACCGGTGTCGTATTCAGCGTATCAACCTGAACGCTCGCTAGCGCCATCGCCCGCTCCAGCACTGCTCGCTGCTGCCTCGATGACGATCTCGCTACTCGGGTCCTCTCCGTCGCTCGCTGTTGCCGTGTCTAACTCGTGGGATTGTTGATACTCTTGAAACTCGACGAGCAAAGACAAGGGGGTGCTTGGAGCGGGCTCGGAGTCTGGCTCGTCGCTGGTGCCGTGTGCAGCGCGCCAGCCATCTGCACCAACAAGCATGGGGGGCGACCAGGCGGTGGAACGCTGTTGCAAGGCGTTGCCGCGGACGGCAGTGTGCGAGAATCCTATCTCGCTGCCGACCGCACGGTACGAGGCGCCTTGTGCTGCTCCTCTGTCATGCGGTGCTTCATGGTGCCGATCAACTCGGTCTAGGGTTTAGGGCAAAGTCCCACCGACTGAGGACGCGGTGTCCTCACGACTCGCGACTCGATCTCGATCTGGTGCTCCTCGGAGTGAGGCCATGCAGCACTTGACTCGGATCGCTACACACTAACGACGTTCGCACTCCACGAGATTGCAGTCGGAACGTCTTGATCTCGACGGAAGGATGCCGCTCGGCGACGCCCCATCCGGTGGCGTTTGTGTTTCCAGTTTGACGTCAACCGTTTCGTACTTAGTGAGTTTGATTGGCATCCATCACTCTTCGCGATTGGATCCGACGTGCGTGGCGACCACTCGAAGTCTCGAGCTGGAGACGCAAGACGCAGTTCGCCTTCTGCCTCCAACGACAGACAGCAAGAAGACAATGCGCTCCGCCTTCAGCAGCAACGCGACCCGAGCGCTGCGGTCAGCAGCAACAGCGCGCACGCAGCCCTCCGTCTCAGCAGCAGCGCGAGGCTCCCTCGCTGTGCGCATGCTCTCGGTCTCCTCCTCCGCGCCGCGCACGACGTCCGCAGCAGCTGCTGCTGCCACCGCAGCGGAGATGCCAGTGGCTTCAGTACGCGCCGCTCGGCCGCCGCGACCGGAGCTCCCGGAGCCCAAGGAGGTCGAGGTGGACGGCAAGTGCGTGGTCAAGTACGTGGAGTTGTTGCCCGAGGGCGGCGCGACCCCAGACACGCCGACGATCGTGCTCATCCACGGCGCGCCGGGCACGTTCAAGGACTTCCGCTACCTCATGCCCAAGCTCCAGAAGAACGCGCGCGTGCTCGGCATCAACCTGCCGGGCTTCGGCGGCAGCGACGTGCTCGACACGGACAACTACTATACGCACATCAGCGCCGTCCCCGCTGTTCAGACGACACTCGAGGCGGTCGCCAAGCTCTGCGGCAAAGACGAGCCCGTGTTCGTGCTCGGCCACTCCTTCGGCGGCCACGCGGCGGTGCACTTCGCCGGTCTAAACCACCAGCAGCAGCTCGTGAACCTCAAGGGGCTGTGCCTCGTCGCGTCGGCGGGCTTGAAGCTGCACAAGGCACTGCAGCCGACCACGAACGAGATCATGTGGCGGTTGCTGAGCTCGAACGTCGCGGTGCTCGAGTACACGGGCAAGGTGCTCGTGCGGTGGATCTACACCAAGTTCCTGCGCTTCCCGGACAACGGACCACTCGAGTACTTTGCTGCCGGGATCGTGCGCTGCGCCACGGCGGACTTCGGCTTGTTCCGCGAGCACCTGGTGAGCACGCGCGAATCGCTGCCGTCGTTCATGACGTGGGCGCAAGACGACGCGTTCATTGAGGAGGAGATCTTCCTGGATGTCTCGGAGCTGGGCCACGCCGGTCCGCGATTCGCGTTCCAGCGCGGCGGCCACAACGTACAGAAGACGAAAGCCGACTTCTTGGCACTCGAGATGGCGGCGTGGATGGAGAGCGTCGTGGCGGGGGAGCACAAGAAGCTGTACCAGTCGAAGGAAGTGACGGTGCTGCCATAGATTAGCGATGCTGTCGCGGATGCCATCCTGTCAATAGTGGTGTGTGTGGTGTGTTTGGTGTCGTCCCTCTCCAGTTCCCTGCATGAGGCGTTGACTTCGACAGCTCCAGGCACGAGTTGAGTGGTGCAAATGACCACAACCAGAGATCTGCCTGATGGATCCACCTCAGGTCGGCACATTGCCTGGCTGGCCTCGGTCTTGTCATTTCACCACACGACTCCTTCCGGATGCACCGCGAGAGGTTCCTGATCAATAAGGCAGTCGAAAGTGGACATGTCGATGTCCTCGAGTGGGCGATGCAGCAGTGGATCGTCACAACATGAAGCTGCACGTCTCGGGCACGTCGAGGTCGTGCGGTGGCTTCAAGAGCAGATACATCAGCATAGGCTGACACGCGAGTACTAGCGCGGATCTGTCACTCGGGATGGCGATCCGGTACGGCCACGCAAGAGCTCATCTGCTACGAACTTCGTCGGCAGACAATGACATTAGCGAGTGCGCGAAATGGACATGCCACAGTGTTAGGAGCTCACCCTTACTCCCTAAGAACGCGAGCACACTCGTCTCGTGTGTGTCTCTCTCAACAGCATCGTTGCCCCTCAAGTCTTCGATTCACCTCAGCCGCTCGCTTCATTCTCTCGCACGACTCCTGCCTTCGAGCACGCGAGTGAGCAAGCGGGCAATCGTCGCCTTGTTCTGTTTCACCGCGTACTCTCGCGCATTGGCAAGCTCCTCCGAGCTTGAGTGGCCCAGGATGAGACTCACGACCGCCAATTCGTCGGTGTCTACCGCTTGCTCCAAGAAGCTCCGTGGCTCACACCGTTCGTTCTCGCAGAGGAACTTGACGATCTCACGCTTGCGCCGGCGTGACGCGATCTCCAGAGCTGCGAATGCCGATTCATCCGCGCGCAACTTTGAGTGCAGTAGCTTCACCACCTCAAAATGTCCATACTTCGCCGCGACCTTCAGCGCTTCAGGAACGTCGCCTTCAGTGCGGTGCTCACACAGGAACGCCACGACATCTACGTGGCCGTTCTTCGCAGCTGAGGCGAGCGCTTTGGCCGTGCACTCTAGATTGTCGAAGGACTCGTGCAGGAACTTGATGAGCTCGAGGTTCCCTCTCGATGCGACTTTGTCGAACGCTGATGGACGGCACTTGAGCTGAGGGTAGTGATTGCGAAGGTACTTGACAACATCGAGGTGACCGATCTGAGCGGCGCGACTGAGTGCATCGGAGGAGCATCCTTCGGTGCGGTTCTCGTGCAGGAACCGGACGACATCCAGATGGCCACCCCACGCGGCGTCGGCCATCGCATGCTCGGTGCAGCATTCAGGGAGGTACTCGTGGAGGTACTTGACGACCTCAAGGTGACCATGCGCCGCTGCGTAGTTGATCACATACGGCGCGTCGAGATAGACCTTGCTCTCGACGAGGAACTTGACGATGTCCAAGTGGCCGCCTCGAGCTGCTGCATCGATGACGAAGCGGCTGTCAGTGTACTTCTTTTGCTTGCGCACGACGAGCTTCACGACGTCCGCGTAACCCATTTCAGCAGCACGGTAGAGAGCCTCTCTCTGGCAACGACGATGACTGTGCTGGTAGAGGTACTCGAGGATGTGTGCGTGGCCGTTCTGAGCCGCACCGTCGACTGCCTGCTGATTGATCTTGCATCCGTGCTCGCGCAGCCAGACGACGGTCGCGAGGTTCCCTTCTCTCACGCGACACTGCATGTCCTTCACGAAGAGCGAGTTGCCAGTCTGAGGCAGACGTTCAACCAGCCAGTCGAGGACGCGCACATTCACGTCATCTCGCTGCAGCGCGATGCGCATCAGGTTGGGCTCGCAGGCGCTTCTCCATGTCCAGCTCGGGTCGTCGCTGCGTCTCAGCTCTTCGATGCACTGTAGCATGCCGACGCTGTTGAGCAGCACCGCACACCGCATCGCTCTTCGGAAGCTGAGGCGAGCGTCGCGAGCGTACTGCAGGTGCTTGGAGAGTCGGAAGAGCAAGCGGAGCATCGGCGCGTCGTTCGCTGCGATCGCGAGGTGCGGGAGTATCCCTCGTCGTCGAGTGAGGTCGCCGACAAAGTGATACGTCGTGTCGGTGGTCGTGGACTGGACTTGGA
>JAASFH010000559.1:0-16096 GCA_023333695.1 Globisporangium yorkense
CTAATACACTGCAATCCGATAGAGCAATAACCCAATAATCAATTGCATGTCAAACCAGTTTCACCGGGTTTTCTTCACTATCCACTTTCCTGCTCTTAGAAACCCGCCCACATTGACCCAGTTTGTGTACAGTGTGGTGTGGCACAGCTGCTATTCAAACCCGTAAACCCGCCTCGCCTCCACCAACAAAATACTCTCGAGCTTGAGCATCAAAACGCGCCATCGCCATGCAGGCCCTCATTTCGACTCCAAAGCCTGAACAATCATGCCGGTAGGTGCTGCTGCTGCTGCTCTTGCTCCACCGCGAGCTTTGTCCCGAGGTGGAAGCCCGCATGATCTTGGATGACCGGAGGAACTGACTCGTGGCTGTGCTATCTGCCTGCGCCGCCAGATCCGTCAATTCCAAGTTGTTGGCCGCAAGGCGCCGACCGAGAAGGAGCCGAACCCGCCGGCGTACCGCATGAAGCTCTTCGCGCCGAACGAGGTGCTCGCCAAGTCGCGCTTCTGGTACTTCCTCCACCAGATGAAGAAGATGAAGAAGACCACGGGCGAGATCCTCGACATCAACGAGGTCCGTTGACGCTTCCTATCTCTCTCTCGAGAGAACCAACCGATCGACTCGACCGTCAGCTCCGACGCTCACACTGTCGCAGTCGCCGGCGTTCGACAGCGCGCTGTTTCACACACTCTCCAACTCGTAGCGACTTGGACCGAGCGCCTGTGTTGCCACGAGACCAGAGGCGCCCGACCGCCTCGATCTGCTCCTCGCGAGTCCGATCAGATCGGTCGGGCAGGGCAGCACGCCTCTGGTCCAGCTCACATGGTGGCTCTCGCTACGAGTATCGCGGTGCAATCCGTTGTTTAGCTTGTGGACTCCTGGCTGCCCGCGCGCGCGACGCGCCTCGCATTCGCTCGCAAACAACCGGCGCACCTCCGCGAGCGTGAACGCGCGCTGTCTAAGCGTCGGCGGCTCGGCAGATCTGCTGTCTTCCTGCCGCTGATGACAGCGACGGAAGCAGTGGTGACGGAGCTCGTCGACCGGACGGTTCTCGTGAACACGGTGATGTATGATAGATCGTCGACATGGTGTACTGACATGTTGGTACTTGTGTGTCTACAGCTGACGGAGAAGAACAAGCGCATCGTGAAGAACTACGGCATCTGGATCCGCTACAACTCGCGCTCGGGCACGCACAACATGTACAAGGAGTACCGTGACGTGACCCTGTGCAGCGCCGTGGAGCAGCTGTACGCGGAGCTTGCGGGCCGCCACCGCGCGCGCCCGCGCTCGATCCAGATCATGCGCACGGCGATCGTGGCCGCGAAGGACACGAAGAAGCTCAACGTGCAGCAGTTCCACGACTCGAAGATCAAGTTCCCGCTCGCGCGCCGCATCCCGCGTCCGGCGACGAAGAACCAGCGCACCGTGTTCAAGGCGAACCGCCCGACCACGTTCCGTGGTTAAGCAGTTTGCTGCTCGCCTTGCGCGGACGCGTGCGGGTTCGTCGCTGCTGAAGCTGATGGTGTTCCTAGAGTAGCAACAGCAGGTAGCAGCGCTGGGCTCGATCTCGCGTTCGCCAGGCAGGACAAGAGATCGCCCGCACATGTCGGATTTGGAGTTCCCTCTCGCGTGTTCAGTGTTGTCAACTTCGTTTGTCTTCATGCCCTGCGTTGCTCCGATTGCTAAGCTGCTGGGGGTGTCTGGCGGAGTCTCGCGCTGATCGCGGTGAGCAGCACGTGCTGCTGCGCTAGGTACGCGCGGATCATGCGGCTCGGGTGATCCTTAGGTGGCTCATCGCCGACTCTGTTCACTGCGATCTCGAGGGCTGCCAGCCTGTTCGCCACCACACCGAGACCTGCGTGGATCTCTTGTCTCGTCGCTTCTTCACTGTGTGCGATGCCCTGCACCGTCGCCACCTCCAGCGCGAGCAACGGACTCTCGGTGATGAACGCGATCTTCGCGAATCGAGCAATGCTTCTGGCACTCTCCGGATCGATGCAGAGCTCGGGCGTCCAGGTCTTGAGCGAGAGCGCCTCGAGCATCTCCATGAGCGCGCGCTTCCTAGGATGCGGCAGCGCGTTGATCGCGACGCGGTCGGTGGTGGCGAGCGACACGTGTGCGCAGTCGTGCTTGTTCGCCTTCAGGACGAAGCCGTGGTACAGGAGGTAGATGTAGTTGGGCTGCGCGTAGTTCTCGACGACCTGCTTGCCCTCGGCGAACTCCCACGACGCCCGCGTGACCGCAGCAGGTTCACCTCCAGCATCGTCAGCGGTCAGGTCCGTGTGGTGCGCAGCGTGGCCGACGCCGAGGTCCAAGCAGTTGACCATGTCGAGCAGCGGCACCAAGTGGCGCTGACCCGACCACCAGATGCTGCGCGAGTCCAGGATCGCGTTCGCCCACAGGAACCGCTTCTCCGTGATCCACTCCAGCTCCGTGGTGCTCTGGTCGACTCTCGTCCCCGCTTGGAGCTGCTGCTTGAACGCGTCGAACGTCTGCCGAACGCGACTTCGGTAGCTCTTGACGATAGAGTGGAGATCTGCGGCTGCCAGCAGCTCCATGTGCGGCTGCTCGCGGAAGAACAGTGGCGACGACGTCTCGAGCGTCTCGACAGTTGGCAGCACGTCCAAGTACGGTTTCCAGTGTGATCGGAGGTGCTCTGGGCCGAACTTCTCGTACAAAAGATGAAGTGCGAGCAGCAGCGTGTCGTCCTCGATCGCCAGGTAGCCAAGACGGCGAACCAGACGACGGAGAGGCTCGGAGCGCGCGGCGGACCGCAGATCCATCACCAGGTCGACAGGGACGCTCAGGTACGGCTCGCCCTTCACCAGCGCCTTCGTGGCAAACGTGCCGTAGCCCATCGCGTCGTCCACGAACCGGAGCGTCAGGTGGTTGATCGGCATCTGCTTGGCCTCGATCCACTGAAGGAACCGGTCGACTCGCAACTCGGGGCTGTCATCGGACGGCGTAGGAGGCACAGCGTCTGTCACTACGTCCTCGATGACCGTCGTTGGACCTGCAGCACCTTCGCTGGTCGTGTCTACGTGCTGCAGCTTGTTCCGCAGACTTGCGAGCGCCTGGTGGAGTATGCGCTTGCGGCTGATCCGGAACGCGAGCGCGGACCTCAACGATGGTGCCAACGAATCATTGCGCGTCGCGAGCTCTTCGTCTTCGACCAGACTCGTTGGGTACTTCTCCAGCTGCTGTCTCGCAGCGCGCGCAACGAACGCGACGAACTCGTCCCCGTTGTCTCCGGCCGCCAAAGCCGCAGCAGTCGACAGGAAGCAGTTCTCGTAGTTGTGCTGCTGGCCGCACGCGTTCCGCATATCCTCTGGACTCGTCCTCGCGAGCGTGAAGTAGAACTTCGCGAGCCGCAGACTCTCTTGGCTAACGCTGTCGCTCGAAGGCATTACAAGACACGGTGTTAGGCTCTGTGTTCGTGCTGGCATAGCATGGTGGGTAGAGAGTGGTGCTACCTTCCGTCGCTCATGATGCAGGTGCTGGGAGCGTCCTCGATTCCGAAGTGAGAGAGCACACGCATCTTCATGGCGTGCACGTCAGCAGGACTGGCGTCGACTACCGGCAGACGAAGGTTCGCGCAGTCGAACGGGTTGTCCTGCATCAGGAAACCATGGTGCAGGAAGTAGACGTAGTTGCTGTTGTCGCCGTAGTCCTCGAACACCTGCTCCCCGACAGCGACAGTGCGGTCGACGCGGATGATCATGCCGTTGTCCTTGAAGTGGTGGTACTGGAGGAACCGCTGGCCGTTCTCGAAGCGCCTTGTGTTCTCGTGGCGCTGGCCGTTGAACACGTCGCCGAACGGGACGAGGAACCGCTGGCCGTGGATCGTGAACGCTCGGGAGCTGATGAGGAACCGCGTCCACATGTAGCGAGCTTCAAGGTCGAGAAGCGCACTGCTCGTGGTCGGATCTGCGGCGATCACCTCTTTGAAGAGCCGCCGGAACTTGTGGAACGCGCGCTTGGCGAGTCTGCGCTCTTGCTGCGCGGCACCAATGATGCGTTCGTCCTGGAGCGCGTCGATGTCTTCCTGGTTCAGGTAGAACAGCGGCGATGGCGCCATGCCAGGCTCGTACTTGGGCAGTAGCTGCAGGTACGGGCGCCAACGTGATGGTGCCTTGCTTGACTTGAGCGACTCGAGCAGCACGAACGCTGTGAGCAGCTCGTCCTCCGAGTTCACGAGCTGCTGGAACTTGTGTTGCAGCGCTGGCGTCACGCTCTGCGCGATCGTCTCCCGACAGCTAAAGTACAACATGCAAGCATGATCAAGAGTAGCGTTCAGATGGACGGTCGAACGAGATCACACAACAACAGTCTCCTTATGATGGCGTCGCACATGATGATGTGCATGGGCACGAAGAGCACCTGGTCGTGCTCGCTGATCTCCTGCAGTGCGACAATTCCTGTCCAGTGCGAGTGGTAGGAGCAACAACAGTGTCAGCATGTATGCGGATCCGACATGCACACCTCCTTCCTCACACCGCAGACGGACCTTTGCCCATGCCTTCGAATGTAGCGATGCCGACGAGCTCGTGCCGAGCGCCACCAGCGACCTCAAACCACTCGAGAAACGCTGTGATGGTGGCACTGCCGCCTGCGTTCCTCGAGTGCTGAGATGCTGCATCGGAGTTCAGGCGCTGCAGACTCCAGCCGAGCGGGTTGGACGCGAGCACCGCGGCGGCGAGCGCCACGACGGCGACGGCGATGGCAGCTGCGAGCTGACCGACACCCGCGACGCACCGCTTTTTGTCATGCTGCTGTTGTTGGTGCTTGAGCGAGTCGTCGAGCGCGTTTGGCTGGTGCTGGGGCTCGTTGGCAGTCGGGGGTATTGGGGGGAGTTGGCGCACGGCGGTGGCGCGGAGCTTCGCCATGGTGGTGATAAGAGGATGAGAACGAGTGTGGATCGGAGACTGCGACGCTTCAAGTAGATCGTTTCCCTTAATTGATGTAATGTGTAGTATGTAGTGATCGAGTATGATGGGGCGATATTGTCATGTTGAATGCATATTGCAATCAAGATCAATATGTAAAGATTGCTGAAGTACCCTCCTCATTATAATATCATAATCTGATAGTGATAGCATACAGTATCCTGATCCCGATAGAGATAAAATGCAGGATGACTAGAAAATTGTTTGCGATCTGCCTGAAAACAGGGATCTTGTCATCATGCCCCAGCATGATCCCCGCGAGTCGTGCGGTCCGTGCTTCTCGCGCGATCGCTGCGGAGACCATAATCCGAACAAGCACGCGCGTATGAAGCGAGCGAGATCGAGAGGATGGTCTTGCTGCCTTCCGGCGTCTCAGTCTTAGAAACAAGAGAGGCGACGACGCATTCGCGAAACAAACTCTCTTTGACGACGACCGGCCGAGCCATCACGCCCCGAGTCAACTTGGTTGGCTAGCGCGTCGCCGACTGAACGACAGGATCGCTCGCTCGCGCGCGTCTGGCGAATTCATTCCTTCGCGTTGACGTGCGTGGCGGCCTCGTTTGCCTTCATATCGCAGCGCACAAAGCGCCACATCGAAAGCCATGTTCGCGACGACGACAGCGACATCGATATCACAAAAAACACAAGTAAACGTGCCTCACGAGAGCTGGCCTGGCGCCACGACCTTCGCGCGATCCGATATGCGCGCTTGTCTGTCGAATGCGCGAACGAAAGCTCTCTCTCGCGATCTTTGGATCCTGAACCTGAAGGTGTCGACGACCGTCGTCGACTCGGACTTTTGTCAACTTTGCAACGATCGAGAGATCGAGTGCTTGCGAGATCGAGGGGCAAACCGCATGTTGGGATTGCACTCGATCGCCACCGCCACCGCGAGCGGGCGAGAATACTGGTGCAACAAGCCCCTAAGTGTGCAGCAGCAACAAGTGACGGCGTCGTGTGTGCTTTGGACCCCAGATGAGCCAGCATTTTTGGTCGAGTTGCGCGGCTCGCAATGTGCTGACGGTCCAGTTCCCGCATAAGTTTACATTCGCCTCAAAGTGCACAGAGTTTGCGCTAGATCTTAACTGAAGCGCGTATTCAAGGTACAGAGAGCGTAACCCTACCCTCTGCATTATGCATTTCAAGGATTGTTTGCTATCTGTCGGGCTGATCTAGAAAGTATAAAATTATAGAGTACAGTACAGCCCGCATATAAGGGTCGTTCAAATCACCTCTATAGGACCACAAATATGCCACCCGGGAGGTGTCACGCGGGAAGGCTGATGTGTGTCATTTGCGAGCGAAAAAGATGATGGGCATAGAGGGCGCGCTTTGCTCTTGCGAGCTTGGAGGGAGCCTCACTATCTCGATCGTGCCTTGCTCACTTGAGCACTTGCGACTTGCGCCGGCGTCCGCGCGAAGCGAAGGAAGAGAAGCCTAAGCGCAGGCGAGCTGGAGGAAGCTCCAGCGGCAGACAAACGCTTCGGCAGGTCACGAGCACGAGCGCCAAGGGTGTCAGGACGCCGAGAGGGCTAGGGGACCAGCACGACGAGGACGCCTGACGCACAGCAGACACGGGGATCCTTCTGTTCTTCTGTTCCCTGACGCTCGACCTTCGTCGCCGTAGCGGACCAGACGCGCAGACAGACAGCAGGTGGCGACCGAGCAGCAGGCGACAAGCAGAGAGAAGTGCAGGTGGAAGGCAACACAGCGAGCGCGAATGGCCTCACTCGAAGACGCGCAGCTGCAGATGGAGCAGGTCGAGGACTTGCTCGCGACCATCATGGACGAGCGCGCGGCGCTGGACGCGTGGGAGGAGGAGGAGGAGGCCGCGAGTCCGCCGGCAGGCTGCGAGAGCAGCAGCGGCGTAGAGGAAGCGTGCGAAGCAGCAGACGAGAGCGCGGGCGAACGGCTCGCAGCAAGTCCAGCAGATGCAGAGGACGAGCACAAGGAAGAGGAGAAGAAGGTAAAAGAGGACACCATGACGCTGCGCGCGAGTTCACCGACGCTGTCGCTGTCGCTGCTGGAGAGCGCCGACCGGCCGGTGCAGTGGGACCTCATCTCGCCGTGGTCGGAGGCGGACGAGGACGACGCGCATGACGAAGAGGACGAAGACGTCGGGATGGCGCTCGTGCCGCAGCGCGGGTTCTTCAAGGACGAGAGCGTCGAGAGCGCAACGATGGCGACGGACGAGCCCGAGGCGGAGATGCACATCGAAGAGCGGCTGCGGGAACTCATCAAGTCCGAGAGCGTCGAAGAATTCGAGCACGATGAGATCCGCTCGTGGGCCGTCGACGCGGACGAGGACGACGAAGAGTTCGAGGTGTTCAACGTGAGCGCCCTCGCGCGCACCGTCGGAAGTATCGACGAGCTCTTCGAAGAGAAGCTCGACAGCAGCGCCAGCAGCAGCGACGACTACGAAGAGAAGGCTGACGACGCGCGCACGAGCGTCGCGTCCACGCTCGACGACAGCTGCGAGGACTCGCCGCGGGTGTCGGTGGCGGCGCGGTTCCTCCCCCGCCGCCTGCGCGCGCAGTCGTACACAGGCACGGCAGCGACGAGCATGCAGAGCGCGTTCGCCAAGTTCCGCTCGCGCACGCTGTCGTCGACGCGCTCGAGCTTCCGCGACTCGTCTCAAGCGAGCAGCACCGCCACCACAAGCGAGGTCGAGGACGCCGCCGGCGACTTTACCGGCTCGTTCGACATGGACGCCGCCGGCAGCAGCAGCACGCGCGGCAGCAGCCACTCCTTCAGCCGGTACGCGCTCCCGTCCCGCCTCGGCAGCGTCGGCAGCCTCAAGATGGCGGCGGGACGGATGAGCTTCCTGCGCTTCCGCTCGAGCTCCGCGACGACGACGACGAGTGAGGACAGTTTCTGCACCGACGCGGGCGCGTGCACCTCGCCAGTGGACACGGGCGAAGTGCACTCGGCGCCGTCGCTCGGTTCGATCCGCAGCAGCAGCGCGTCGCCCTCGCAACCGAGCAGCAACCACCTGCAGATGCAGGCGCTCAAGCTGAAAGCGAGCGCCGCCGCGTCGAAAGCCGCCGTGTACCTGAACGCGGCGTCTTCCGAGGCGGCGCGCAAGCTCAAGTCTCGGTCGCTGCGGAGTCCTCCGGCGGCGTCCGAAGACGACGAGAGCCCCGACGACGAAAATGCTGCCATCGTCCTCGGCGCGTGAGGCGCGCGCGCGTCGCGATATTTAAGCTGTGATACACGTGAGTAGTTGTGACATAGTAGAGAATAGACAGTGTCTTGAGCTTCTTCGCCTACCTCCGGCCGCGTCTCCGGTTCGCGTCTGCTGCTGCTGCTGCTGTTCTCTGCTTGTCTACTCTTCGTCGGCGTCTTCCTCGTCTTCGTCCGTGCTGGCTGTCGCCTCCACGACGCTGATCGCCACCTCGTTCTCCAAATCGCAGCCCGCGTAGCCGTCGCAGATGACGTACAGCTGGAAGGCGTACTCGCCGAGCTGCTCCGGCGCCGCGAACTCGAGCTGCACGGTCGCCTTGGCGCTCGCGAACGGCACGCGCTTGATGCTCAGCAGCGTGTTCTTCTTCGCGTCGCCGAGCACCACCCACCAATTTTCCGCCTTCTTGACAGGGTAGTGGCACGCGTTGACGAGCCCCAGCTCGTTCTCGGCATCCTCCTCCTCCTCGTCGTCGTCGGCGCCTTCGCGCTCTAGCTGCACCTTCACACTCACCGTCGAGCCACTCGGGAGGTTCTTGCCGTTGTTCGCGACCTTCGTCTGCACGTTCACGTCCGGGTACGAGTTGCAGAACTTGGCCACCGCCGACATCTTGGCCGTGTCGAACGGCAGCAGCTCCTTGCGCGCGGCGTCGTCCATGCTCAGAATGTCCAGCGGCGTCTCCACGTCCTCCTCGAGCTCCATCTTCTCGAGCTTCGACAGGATCTGCTTCGTGAAGAACGGGATCTGCAGCAGCGGCGACTCGCTGTTCCACTGCGCCTGCACCACCATCTGCGCGAGGTCCATCGCTGCGAGCGCCGGCTTGAGCCACCCGTTCGAGCTAATCACATCCACCATCGCGTGGATCAGGCGCACCGCGTGGCTCAGAATGAAGTCCAGGTCCTCCCGCAGGGCTGGGCTCAGCTTCTCGTGCTGCTTGCTGAAGTGCACCTGCAGCAACACATTCGCCTTCACGTGCGCCTGCGAGTAATCGCCTCCACCGGTGGAGATCGGGAACTTCAGGTGCTTCGCCAGCGATGCCAGGCGCTCCTCTTCGCCGAATCGGCTAGGCAGCTCGCTGAACTCCGTGGCAGACGCCAGGATCGTCAGCAGCGCCTTGAGCTTCGACTGCGCAGTCAGACTGCACGCGAACAGCTCGATCGTCGTGTACTTGATGTAGTAGTAGGCGGCGATCATGCCCAGATTCAGCGGCGCCAGACTCTCCTCGTCGTCTTCTTCGACCACCTGGATGCAACGCGACTCCTCGAGAGCGTTCACAGTCGACTCCACCAGTTCCGACAAGTGATCCGACAGGTGCACGTTCGTCGCCCCCTGCAGGTTGTAGTAGTTTGGGTTCTTCATCAACCGGCGGTACATGAACGTCCACGTCAAGTAGTCGACAGCCTCTTGCTTGCTCTCGATCGTCTTCGTCACGATCTCCGCGTTGATGTGGTCGCTCAGGAAATGCTCCAGCTGTGACTCCACTGGCAGCGGATCGTACAGGAACTTGGCGTAGAACTGCTTCTTCGACGAATGGCACAGCAGCACGCACTTGACTGCACTCGCAGTCGGGTCGTTCGCGAACTTGGTCATCTGGAAAATGTCCGCGAGCTGGTAGTCCACGTACCGGTGCTCCTTCCCGTCGTACGACTGCGCACCCATGATCACCACCATGAACGAGCGGATATGCGACGTCCGTAGCTCCCACGCCATCGAGTGCGGCACGATCAACACCTGCAGCTTCCCCTTTGCGAACTGCTCCAGCACGAACTCACGGTTGCGTTTCGACATCGTGTCTGTGCAATACCCGACGCCACTCTCCACTGTCTGAAGCAGCGCTGGGTCTTCCGACGGAAGCTGAATGCCGCCCTTACCCAGTCCGCTCGCGAACTTGCGCGAGTCGTTTTCCGCAAGAGCAAACGTGATCATGTCGATCGCGCTCAGCTGCGCTTGCTTTGCCGACGGCACAAACACCAGAACCTGCTTCTTGCTCGCTTGGTTCGCGACCGTGTTGTACATCGGCTTTGACATTGCGAGCATCCGGGACGAGAAGTCGTTGATCTCAAAGCCCTGCACGCGAATCTCGAGCGGCTGCGGTCGCACGTTCGGGTGGAAGTTGAAGATGCCGTCCGAGGCGCTCGCACCCATCCACTCGCCCACGTCTCGTGCATTCGCGACCGAGTTGCTGATTCCCAAGAAACGCATCCGGTGACGCGGCTGCTGCTCGCTGCTCTTCTTCTTTTCCATGTCCGCTGTGATGAAACGCATCCGCGACATCACAATCTCGATCGTCGGTCCGTACTGACCGCCACCGACAAAGTGGAGCTCGTCCATGATGAACAGACTGATCTTCTGGATGCGCTTGCGCTGCTTCCACCGTCTCGACAGCACGTCCCATTGCGTCGGCGTGCCGATCAAGATGTTCGCACCCGCAAGCAGGCGAAGGTCTGCGGCCGAGTCACCAGTCAGAAGCGACACGCACTGGCGCCAGAAACTCTCTTCTCCGAACTTCGCAGACCAGTCGTCAAACTTCTCCTGACAGCTCGACTCCTTCGGTGTCAGGTACACGATTAAGTGCTCGCCAAACTCGTCGCTATCGTCGTTTGGCTGTCCCAGCAACACGAGCGTCTTCATGATCGCGAGCTCCGCCAGCACGCTCTTGCCACTTCCAGGTGGCGAACCCACGAACACGTTGCTATCCGACTCCATGATCCGAGGAAGAACCTGCGTCTGGATTGGGTTGAACCGCTTGAATCGCCACGGGTTCGGAGTGCGCTGGCTCGTCAGGCTCTTCAGCAGCGCCTCCGCAGTCTGCTTCTTCCCGCCGACGAGCTTCAGCAGCGTGTTGTTCACAAACAATGGCTGCAGGTCAAGCAGCTCGGTGGGAGGCGAGTTCTTTTGCGGCAGAATGAGCTTGTGGAACGACACAGGCAGCAAACTCTCCGAGTGGATCCACTTGTCCGACACCACCTTGATGTAGTACAGCGGCGCGAGAGGCTCGAACAGCGGCATCGTGAAGCTCAGGTACGTCTCCTGCGCGGCAAAGCGACGCTTGATCAGCAGCCACTCGTGGTGCAGAATCGTCTCACCATCGACGTCCTGGACGAACACCCAGAAGCCTTCGGCGTTGCCGTGGATCTCGCGACTGAACTCGAAGTCTGGTGCCACTGTCAAGTCGACCTTGAGCATCGAGCGCGTGATCGGCTGAACGTGCGCAGAGAGCTCCAGCCTCGGGAACTGGTGGATCAGCTTGTACAGCTGCTTGCCAAACTGCGGGTTGTTGATCAGCTGTCCGAGATCCGCCGGCTCGAGGTCCTGGTACTTCTCCCATGTTAGATCCTTCTTCTCGATTCGCTTCAAAATCGCCTCTGGCACAACCGGCGCGAACTGACGCAGCGGAGAGTGCGAGAGCCACATGCGCTTGTCCACCATCTTGCAGAAACTCAGCATGCGCTCCGCCAGAGACGCCCATCGGCGGTTCAGACTGATCTCGAACAGCGCGCGGAAGATACGAGCTGCAGACTGGTGGATGTGCGCCATATCTGCGAGCAGCGCGAAGCCATCCAGCTTCAAGCGCGAAATGTACGCCTGCACCAGCACATTCACCTTCGCAGACCCGCTGCTCGCGCCAGCAGCATTGCTCGTGGTCACAGCCAGCGACTCCTTCACTGGCACTGGGACGCGCTCCAGCAGTTTCACCAGCTCGAGCTTCTCTTCCGAGCGAATCGCGACGTACTTGAACTCGTTCGAGAGCGAGAAGAGCCGCAAGATCTCAATGTCCGACATGTGTGGCTTCAGGTACTCGTTGTACGTGCTGATCGAGTCGTGAGCGATGTAGTAGTGGCTCGCCACGCGACCCAGCGCGGTCACCTGGAACAGCCCCGACCGCCTCTCGTACTTGATCAAGTTGTGCTTCGCCAGCAACGTCGCCGCAGAGTGCACCAAATCCGTGCGGTACTGCAGCAGCGTCGGGTCGAGCTTGCGATCAGCAAGGGAGACACCGTACAGCGTCGGGTTCCGCAGCATACGGATGAAGAGGTACGTGTACCCGAGCCACGTGGCGCCTTGCGCGACGTTCTGCACGCTCCCGGACACGATTTCGGCATTCAGGTTGTCTGCCAGCCTCGAGAGCAACTGCGACTCAACTGGCAGCTGTTGATTCATCAGCGACAGGTAGTACGTCAGCTGGGAGTGCTGCGTGATGATGATGCCTTCGCCCTGGGTGTCGTACTGCACACGACCCGCACGACCGAGCATCTGCAGGATATCCAGCGGACTCAGCTCGCACCAGTCGCCCTTCTCGGCGTTGTACATCTGCGTCCCCTTGATGATCACCGTGTGGGCAGGCAAGTTGACACCCCACGCCAGCGTCGACGTGCTAACCAGCACCTTCAGGTGCCCAGCAGCGAACGCATTCTCGACCAAACTGCGGTCCTTGCGCTTCATTCCGGCGTGGTGGACGCCGAAGCCGTACGGCAGCATCTCCTTCAAGTCGTCATTGTGGTCGATCTTCTCGGATTCTTCAAGAAGAACTTCGCTCGACGCAGAGTTAGGACGCACGAGCTTCGAAAGCGTGTCGTTCTCGACAAACAGGTCGCGAAGCGCTTGAGCGGTCGACACGGTCTCTTTGCGCGAGTGAACGAAGATCAGCACCTGGTTGTCTAGCTCGGCTTGCTCCACCACCTTCTCGTAGCAGATCTCGTTCATCAGCGCGAAACGCTTGATCGCCTTCTTCTCCATGATGCCGATGTACTGCTGCTGCAGCGGCACGGGACGGTAGCTCGAGTCGAAGTAGAAGAGCCCCTTCGCAGGGTCCACGCGCAGAAACGCCGCGACATCTTCGTAATTCGGGAGGGTAGCCGACAGACCGACGAGACGAACCATTTGCTGCGTCGCCTCGACGTTTCGGATCGTCCGAGCGACCAAAGCCTCCAGCACCGGACCACGCGAGTCGTGCAGCAAGTGGATCTCGTCGATGATGATCAGCCGCACCAGCTGCGTGTACGTGCGGTCGTCACCCGACTTTCGCGTCACGATATCCCACTTCTCTGGCGTCGTCACGATGATCTGCGTGCTGAAGAGTTGCTCACGCGAGAGGTTTTGGTCGCCGGACAGCTCGCGAACTTCGATGCCGTAAGCGCTGGTCAGGCGAGCCGACAGGTTGAGCACGACCTCTTGCACCAGCGCCTTCATCGGCGCCACGTACACGATCTTGAACGAGTTCAAGTCGATCTCCCCGGTCTCCGGGTCTCGCGCCTTCATGACTTCGTGTAGGATCGTGAGCATCGCGACGTTCGTCTTACCGGCGCCCGTTGGCGCACACAGCAGCAAGTTTTCGCTCGTCTCGAACGCGGCGGGGAACATCTTCGACTGCACGCGGTTCAGCGATTCCATGTTCTTGAACGCGCCGTGAGTCCACTTCGGCAGCGAAGAGATCTTGATGCGCGCCTTCTCCTCCTCTGCCGCCATCTTCGTGCGAACCGCCGGCACGTGCACCTCCTCGTACCCTTTCTTCTGCGCGCGCCACGTGCCTTCCGGCAGCCGACACTCTTTGTTGCTCATGAGGTGGCCGCCTTCCTGAAAAGCGAGCGACTCGACGTCGATATAGTGCTGCGGCTTCTTCGCCGCAGCGACGGCTTCCTGTCCTGCATCTTCCATCGCGGCGTCTTCCTCATCTTCCTCGACCTGCTTCCTGGCGCTACCCGCCGACGGCTTCTGCTGCTGCAGCTTGCGCAGCTTGTTCGCCTCCGCGCGGGACGTCGACTCCATGGCGCCGATACGGTCCTGCATCCACGAGTCCGCGGACGCTGTCGTCGCGAGCTGCTTCAGGATCTCGCGGCCCTCGCCGTTGAGACTCTCGTCTGACTTCATCTCCTCCTCGATCTGCGCGCGCTCCTTCTCGTCCTGCGCCTGCTTCAGCCGCGTGCAGTAGAGCACCTTGGCGCGGTTCTCCAGCAGCAGCTTGATGAACTCGAACTTGTCGTAGTCCAGCAGCAGCACGAGGCGGTTCTCGCACGCGCTCAGGTCGGCTCCTGCCTCCTTCAAGATCACGAGCACGTCCTCCGCGAGCTTCGCGCTGATCTCGGCGTCCTTGTAGAACTTGGAGAGCTCACGCTGTAGCCAGAACGCGTCGATCGCGTGTACGTTCAGGCGGTACTTCTGCTCGCTCTCGTCCACATCGTCGTAGCTGTCCTTGAGGCGCATGCCGCCGCGGTCGCCAGTCGTCGCCTCCTCTCCGCTGTCGGCGCCGCGTCCGTCGTCGTCTTCGTCGTCGTCGTCCTCGTCGCGCACTTCGTCCAAGTCGGACTCCTCCTCCTCGTCCTCCTCGTCGAAGACGACGGCGACGCCCATTTCCTTGTCCATCTCGTCGTCATCGCCGGCGGCTCCGCGGGCGGCGGCACCGTCGTCCGCTGCACGCTCGCCGTCGTCGAGCGCAAAGTCCGCGATGCGCTTGCCGAGCACCACGAGGCGACTGAAGGCGTCGCTCTCGAGCGTCTTGAGCAGCTTGCGCGTCTCGCGGAGCTTCTCGTCGTCGCGGTACGCATCGTTCTTGAGGATCGCGAGCACCTCCTCCGCGGTGCCGGCGAGGATCTCGCTCGGCTGCGCGCCGAGCTGCTGCGCCACGACCGCGAGGATCTGCTCGTACGCGTCCTGGCTCTGCGCGTTCGTGGGCGTGTACGCTGCGGCCTCGGCACTCTCGCGCAGGATATTGCGTGCTTGCGCCTGTAGCTGCGACGGTTTCAGGCGCTTCTTGAGCGGCGCGTCGCCGTCTTCCGCCGCCGCTGCGCTCGCGTTCGCACGCTTGGCGGGCGCCGCCTTCTGCGCGCGGTCGCCCATGCGGTAGGTGACGCGGCCGGCGAGCGACTCGACCTCGCCCGTGGGCTCATCGCGGCGCCGGCGCGACTCGCTGTCCGCCTGCAGCACGAGGTTCGAGTTCTGCAGGTACGCGTACTGGCGCGAGCGCGCGACGTCTTCCGCCATGACGACCGCTTGCTCCTCGTTGCTCGAAGAAGGCGCCGACCTGCCAGGGACCTATGGACGAGCCTACCTGCAGGCTCGGGGGCTGTGGTTGCTTGAGCTAATGCGTGAAGATTGTTGGCGCGGCGAAGATTGCGCCGTTTTGACTTGTTTTCACTATGAAAGTAAGGTTATAAAGAAGTGGACACAACGGGGAAGAATCGCACACGATTCATAGAATTGAGAGTGAATTGTTTCCTTTTTGTTTCAGCGTAATTGAATGCAACTCAAAGAATTGCTTCAAACAGAAGTTGGCTCGGTTGAGTGATCAAATAAGACAGGTAGCTCAAAACCATACAAAAAACAAGAACAATCGTTGTTACATGTTTGGTGATCAGGTAAGAGAGACTTTTCATTTTCTTCACTAGATTTTATCTACAAGATCACAAGGATGCCCTACGTGAAGGTGTCGAGCAACGTGGCGGCGGGCGCCGTGGACGCGAAGGCGACGCTGCAGGCGCTCTCCAAGGCGCTGGGGACGGCGCTCAGCAAGCCCGAGGCCGTCATCATGGTGCACCTGAACCTCGACCAGCCCATGCTCTTCGCCGGTTCCGACGAGGTGGGGAAGGAGCCTTCAGCTATCTCCAAGCTCTCTCATTACGCAGTATCTCAGTGTCTCTTTCGTTATGTATGCACCTTGACAGCCGTGCGCGATGATCCACCTGCGCAGCATCGGCCGCGTGGACCCGGAGCGCAACCCGACGGTTCGAGCGCTGCTGACAGTCGAGAATGAGTCACTTTGGACGGACTCGCTGACTTGTTGTGATGTGATGCACAGACGGTCGCCGCGCTCACGGACGTCGTGAGCAAGGCGCTGAACGTCCCCGTGGACCGCATCTTCATGAACTTGGACGACGTCGACCGCACGAACTGGGGCAAGGGCGGCAATCTCGTGCTCGCGCCGTCGTCGACCTAGGCTGTGACGCTGTTTGCGAGTCTGTTGTTAAGAAACAG
>JAASFH010000056.1:0-43973 GCA_023333695.1 Globisporangium yorkense
AGCGAACACCTCCCAGCAGATGCAGTCGGTGTTTCGATTCGGAGCGAGACAGGTTTCAACATCGTACGTACCATTCGCGACATCTCTCGATCTCTCCCACATGAGTGGATTTAAGTTGCTGGAGCTCATGAAGTCCACAACCTGGAGTTCGAGATGGTGTGAGTCGAGGCGTGCCGGCACTCTCCTCATGTGTCTGCCTGCTTCGCTCGTGTTTCACAGCACAACAACTGCAGACATCCTTGTTTGTCCTCTCACCCTCTCATTCTCATAGACAGCAAGCATGAAGCACGAGCACAGCATCGCGAGGACCTTAGAACAAGACGAGTTCATCCCCAGCGTCCCTCTCGAAATCGTTGCAACTGGTCGAGGTTCAGCACAGTTTTTTCGACTTGCTTTCAGTATACTTCCTGAGTCCCTCGAAGCACCTCCCGCGTACCAGCACCGCCTTCTGCCGCCTGCCGCCGCTATGACGACGACGCCCGCGCTGGCGCAGAAGAAGAAGCGGCGCAAGGTGAAGCAGATGCAGGGGCTGCTGCTGCTCTCGGCCGGTGCTTCGAACGCGTCGACCGGCGGCGGCCGCGCGCTCTTCGCCGCGCCGCCGCGCAAGGTGCTCGTGGCGCTGCAGCCGCAGCAGCAGCAGCTTGCGTACTCGGCGCAGGTGGGACGCGTTCTTATTATCGTTTGCTTGGAGGAGATAGGTAGACGTGCTGAGAGGTGTGTTGTTGTAAGCAGGAGGACCAGGACATGACGCGCCTGCTCGGTCGCGTTGACCTGCGGGACGCGCAGCTCGAGCAGTTGCCCGACGGCTTCATCGTGCACGAGCGCGCGGGCGGCAAGGTGTGCTAGTCATATTCCGAGTTGAGTATGAAGGGGACGAGGCGGATGACGGCTTGTCCCGCGAATGCTGTGAGCAGAAGGTGAAGCTCCAGGACCGCGACAAGGCCACCACAGACGCGTGGTTCTTCGGCGTCTACGCCGCGATCACCGAGTTCGCGCGCCTGCCGATCCCCGCGAGCGAGAACCATGCGCAGAAGTTCGCGGCGGTGCTGAGCGCGAGTCTGCAGGACGAAGCGACGAGCGAGCAGGTGCAGAACATGTGGATGGTCAAGTGGAGCTTAACTGAAGTTGCTGAACGAGAGTGGATGTACTTCTCCTGGGACCCGCAGGAATTCGAGCTGTCGTGCCAGCTGCTGCTGCCGGCGCGTCCGGTGGAGAAGCCCAGCATTCGGTGGAAAGCGTGGAAGACGTTCGCGCAGCTCCAGGCGTTTGACGAGTACGACAGTTCGTGGAGGGAGGCGGTGGGAGTTGAGGGAGAGGACTGACACGCTCTCTTACTCGTGTGTGTGTGTGTGTGTGTGTGTGTGATGTCGTTCCAGTGATCTCCGTCTCGCGTACGGAGCGTTCATGAAGAAGTTGCTGTTCCCGCGCGAGCGCAAGCGCGACTCACTCTTCGGCGGGCTGCGCAAGAAGCACAAGCAGGAAGTCAAAGAGCAGCAGCTCGCGCTGTACATCGAGCAGGTGCGTTTGGATCCTGGCGGTCGATTCTTGCGTCGTTGGGCAACCTAGGACTAACGTGATCTTGCAGGTGTTTGAGATCCCTGGTGTGTCGTCGGACCCGAATTTCCTGGCCAAGGCGAGGGAATTCCTGGAGTTCGACTCCTTCTTTGAGATCAAGGTTCGATCTGTGTTTGCTACCGTTGCGGCGAGCAATGCCTGACGTTTTTCATCGTTTCGCTGAGCAGGCAGTCGCCGAAGAAGCTGCGAATGCCACCAGCAATCAGCTCGAAGACGCGGACCCGACACCGCTGACCCAGTTCGAGCTGGCGAGTGACGAGAAAGTGCCGAGCTTCCCGATCCCGGAGACTCCGAGCTACACCGAACAGCAATCTGTGCGCTCGCAGGTATCTCGGAGCTCTTCCACGTCTGAGTATGAGGTGCGCCTGATGCAAAGTCGTGTCTTCTGTACTCTGCGAGTGCCTAACCTCGTTTGATGTGTAGGCTGGTGATGTGTTCCCACCACTGTCGAGAAAAGGTTCACAGTTTGAGGATGTGGGCACGGAGTACGTCGAGATCATCCCCGAGACCGACCCGAAAGCCGCGAAGAAGCTCCACAAGAGCATTCTCGAGCGGGTTCGGGACCTCGTCGCCCACGACGAAGATCGCGTTCGCGAGTTCCAGGAGCAGACCAAGTACTTCGGGCGCGACGAGATCTCAACCACGGAGTACTGCGCGTTCTTGCTGGGAGCGTTTGGCTCGAAAGAGTGCTGCCAGCTGATCCCGCTGATGGCGAGGCTGCTCCCGGACGATGCCAAGCGCAATGAGCTCATGGACGGGAGATCCGCGATCTGGCGGCGAACGATCCGACGCAATCGCAGACGCTCGAAGCAGTTCTCCGAGAGTGTTGCGTTCCAGCAGCAGCGCAATGAGGCTGTGCACGATGTCGTGGTGCACAGGACGCGACCAAAGTCGGACAGCATGACAGCGCTGCAATGGTATCAAGAGAAAGAGCCGATGAGCAACGCTTCGGCGTCGCGGCACTCGATGATCGAAACCCCAAGCGCGGCGTTTACCACGCCGAGCAGCAGCAACAGTAACAGCAGCATAAGTGGCACCAGCAGCGCCGGCGGCAGTACTGTCGGCGGTAACCAAGAGAGCGGGATCGACACCGCTCCTCCGCCAGCGTTCAAGAAGCCGATGCTGGACCCTCGACGGAAGCTGCAGCATCGCGCGTCGTTCAACCACTTTAGCGAAGCGATGGCGGATCCGATCCAGGAGGAGAATTCGACGGTGCTCGACTCAGATGACGACAACCAGTCGACACAGGTTGACGCGCGACTTAGCACTGCTGGCGCAGCTTCCTCCACTCGCGCCGGATATGCGAGTCTGGAGAGAAAGTCGTCGCTTGCTGG
This sequence comes from Globisporangium yorkense, assembly GCA_023333695.1. Taxonomy (NCBI): domain Eukaryota; phylum Oomycota; class Peronosporomycetes; order Pythiales; family Pythiaceae; genus Globisporangium; species Globisporangium yorkense. Next base: position 2,910 of record JAASFH010000056.1, read on the forward strand.
CAGCGGATGGAGTCGTCGTTCCCAGAGCAGATTGTCGAATGTGAGCTCTGGTTCCAGTGTCGTGTTCGGTGATGGCGGCGACAATGACAACGACGACGACGCGGCAGTCGACTACCGGCACCGGCGCTCACACCTGAAATCGGAGCTCGAGTCGGCTCCGCCACCCGAGCAGGAGGAGAACCCGGTGCTGGCGCGTCTCAAGAAGCAAGGCGCAATCAACTTTATGATGCGCTAATCGATGTGAACACAGTTTTGTAGCTTCTCTTCGCGAGGATGAGAGAGAACGAGAGAGCCAAATACACGTACCATTGCGTGTATGGTCTTGTTTCATGAATAATGCATAAAACGTGATGTGTTTCATGAACACTATCAATAGTTGCGAAGTCTCCAGACAACCTGTCGCTGAGAAGAAGATGGCAGCGCTGACGAGCGCGGAGCTCCAGGAGGCATGGGAGAAGGTGAAGCGCTCCAAGTCGCTACCTAATGTACGTGATGTTCATCTACAGAACCCTCGCACTCCGTCATGGCCGTAATGCTCACCACCCTCTCGCTCGTTTCTAGCCTCCGACGATCAAGCTTCCAGTGTTCAGCGCCAAGACGCCAATGAAGACTCGGCTCGCCGCGATCCAGCACGTAATCAACACGCTCGAGTAGGGCGATCAACCCAACGGCACTCGGTTTGCATCGACTGTGTGTGAGTGAGCATGGTGGATTGACGCACAGATACTACGCTCGCTTGGGCGCACTTTGCCTTGACAGGTACAACTACACGGGCACACTCTACTTCGACGTGAACAAGAACCGCAGCTTCAAGAGCATCGTCTCGACGGCGAAAGACATCGTGAACGAGGTGCTGCCGATCCAGTGCCTCGAAGCGGTCTTTCTCGGCGCTTACCTGACAGCAAATGCACCGGAGCTCGAGCGCTTCCCGATCAGCTTCAAGACCGTCGCAGGAGGATCGGTGCATCGCCATATCGTACTCGCTGTGCGCCACCAGCACGCGAAATGGGGCGCTCTCGGCCTGAGTCGCAGCGAGAAGCTCATGTTCAAAGAGCTCAAGTACGCGTCGCTGAGCGAGCTGATCCAGGACTTTCGCAAGGAGTTCGAGCAGCTCTTCCACTCCGTGCTCAAGGTCTACGTGGGCTTCCCGTTCAGCCACGACATCCACTCGTCCGAGAAAGTCGAGTGGCGCATGATGAACGTCTCGCTCGAGAACGCCAAGTGGACGGAGGTAGCACAGCACTTTGACACGTTTTCGAAAGAGGCGCTGGACATCCTGGCGTTCAAGCGTGCGAAGGGAGTGCTCCCGGACTCGTTCGCACTCAAGTTCCCGCTGCATATGCCCGAGACGGAGCCAGGCAGGAAGTCGTCCGACAAACGCTTGCATCTGAATGCGGGTTCGTTCGAGTTCCCAGGCGCTTTCGACGACGACGACTCCATGTTGCTGCCGCCAGCAGCCGAGACGCTGAAAGGCGAGTCGAGTCCGGAGAAAGACGGCAACAAAGCGCCAAAGCCGATCCTCATCGCGCCAGATCGACTGGAGTTCAAACAAGCGCTAGCGGTACGAACCAACCTTCTCTCACTCTTTGCATGGATGTGTAGCTCGTCTTGCGCTCATTCTCACCCTTCTCATCACTTGACACGCGACTGGGTCTACCACTCCTGTAGAACGCGACACAGGTGCTGCCGACCAACATCTTTCTCCAGAACACGACGTCGTCTCCGTATCTTGTTGACATCGAGGAGCATTCAGGGCAGCTCGAGGTCGTGACACGAGGAGCAACTGCGAGGCGCCAGGAGAACGACGACGCGATTGCAGCAGCGGGCAAGGCTTCTACAGCGACGTTTCGCGTGGCAGCGGTGTGTCGAACAGTGCTCATTCGTGTTGCGGGTATCATAGTAGAGTGTGAAAGCATTGAGCTCACAGGTGTTTTGTTGCGCAGAAGGGGATGACAGTTGTCGCGATCAAGTTCAAGGCGACGATGCCTGCAGACGGCACAGTGCCACCAAGCATCGAAGCCACACCCGCGACGAAGCCGCCTGCGAAGGCAGGTAAGACAGGCAAGGGGGCCACATCAGCATCAGTCTCCGTCCCCGCCAAGAATCGGCAGGTGGTCACGTTCAAGTGCAGATGTGTGGCGCGCTCGAGCGAAGATCCGTCTGTTGAGATCGAAGACGGCGAGGCGTTCGTCACCGAGCTCCCGTTTGCCATTCTACCTGCAGTACAGTGAACTGGAAGCTAGCGAGCAGGAGGAGGAGGCTGCACATTGTTCGTCACACAATGGAGAGATTGATGATCACCGGAGGCAGCGAGTCCGAAGGCGAGACGCTTTCGCACATAATGTGGTAGGTGCCTGGCAGCGTCACAGCAGGGAGCCCCAGCCGTTGGATGCGCGCCTTGCCTCGGGCGTTCTCGACCAGGACTTCCCTCACACAAGTCTCCCTCGCAGCAACAGCATCTTCGCCAGTTGGCGCTGTGCTGGGATCTGGTGCTTGTGTTTGCTCCTCGAGCTCTTTCCCCGGTGCGACAGCGTCCTCCATCGTGCAGCTCTCGCTGTCGACAGGCTCGTCGAGAAGAACGAATTGCCACTGTCTCCTCGGCGAAGCTGGAGCCTTCTCGGCTTCTTGATCATCTCCGAGCGTGTTTGTGTCGGTATCGACCATGGACTGATCTGCGACTGCATTCGCGTTGTATGATCCTTCGAACACGCGCAGCCGGACTTGTCGGCGAGACTCTCCGAGCACGACGACTGGTGTTGTGGAGACAGCACAGTCTGCGCCAGCATCGTCGAGAACGTCGTACACGCTCAGCACGACGAGATGTGGGAGCTTCTTGTCGTCGATGGACAGAGTCGGCGGGAGCTCAAGCAGTCTCTCGTCGCCTTCGTCACCTCTCTGATCATCGGGAGTGGCAGTCGCAGCAGAACTGGGTCTGCTGTTTCCAGTTCTTGTTTCCACAAGCTTTACTTCCAGTCGCGTCGCGCACTCTGCTTGCTCGCTCGCATAACAGAAGGCAACGGTAAGATCTGCCCAAACCCGAACCCACACATCTCCAGGAATGCTGCACCACGCACCAGCTGCACGATTCGCTCTCCAGACACCCGTGTACAGCACGAGCTTTGCTGCTTCTAGCGCTCCGGCGCTGACGTCGACAGGAAGCAACACTCCACAGCCTCTGCCTTCTCGTTGTCCATCGAGCCACCCGCCCTCGTACAGCGCGTCTCCGTTGCGATCAGCTAGCACTCCGGCACCACTCATCTCGCCGTTCTGCCATTCGCCATCGTACGCGTCGCCGGATCTCGCGAACACGAGTCTCCCATGACCGTGTGGCTTGTGGTTGGCGAACTCGCCAGTGAACACGTCGCCTGTAGCATAGATGAGCTCGCCTGTGCCACAGCGCTGGTTCGCGCGCCACTGGCCATCGTACTTCTCGCCCGAGCTCGAAAGGAAAACACCCTCGCCGTGCATCTCGCCCCGGTGGAACTGTCCGCTGTAGGAGCTCCCGTCCGGCCAGCGCCGCAGTCCGGTGCCCTCGATCTCGCCGTTCTGGAACTCACCCTCGTACACGCTGTCGCCTATGGAGAAGACTCCGTGGCCGTTCATCTCTCCTTGTCTCCACTCGCCGGCGTACTGGAAGAGCCCGCCTGGGAACGAGTACGAGCCCTGGCCGTCTCGGAGGCGGTTCTTGTATTCGCCCACGTACTGCAAGGTCACCCACCATCAGGTGCCACCACCGCGGGTTGTTAGAAGGCGAACGCAGATGCACACGATCAGATACAGTTGCAACCACGCAGCATACCATTCTCCTCGTGCTGCTTCAGGACGACTGATCGGAAGGATCCTCTATTTACTAAACACTGGTCCGCGTAGTTGGTGGTAGAGCTCGAGCTCGCGGTGATGAAGGTGACGGCGGCGATCGGAGCAACTCGCCTACTTGGCGCCCGTAAAGTGCTCGAACGCTTTCTCGAAGACGACGGCCATCGCCGCGAAGCCCGCGGCGCCTTTCGCCGTGTTCTTGACCAGCACTGTGATAAGCAACCACCACGCCATAGTCAGTCAGTCCGTTCACTCAAGGCGGTGGTGACGCTGCTAGCACTACTTGGGATCGCATAGACTGCCGATACTTCATCATCACCACTACTGCTTCTGGCAACAGCTAACGCAACGCACCTTGTGCGCCGGCATGACGCGCCGCCCAGCTGCCGAGCACAGCACCCGTGGCGCCACCGGCGATGACCGTGTTGTACATGTCGTGCGTGGCGCGCTCGCGCTCCACGACGCACTCGATGCCGGCGAACACGCAGCCGACCATGGCGAACTCCTGTTGCGCGTATACACATACACCCCGTGCGCTCTATCAGCCACTCGTTCCTACTCCACACCAATCGAAAGGGTATCAGGCACCACCTTGGAGAAGTAGACGCTGCGGTGGTAGCCGGCGACGAACGACTTGCGGAAGCCGTTGTAGAGCTGCGAGTGTATACAGTGAGAACGAGAGTGCGTCATCGCCAGTGACCAGCGAGCAACTGACTGGCGCGAATGCACTACCTGCTCGCGCATGGTGTTGCCCACGAGCTCGCCGTGCGCGCCCTCGAACGTGCCGAGGAAGGTGCCGAGCCCGACGCCCATGCTGGCGCCCACGACGGTCGCCACCACCGACTTCTTCCAGCACTCCTCGCGCGACTCGTTCAGGAACTTGAGCACGCGCAGCTGCGCGAGCTCCGCCGCGGTCGGTGGCTCCATCGCTGCGCTTGCTGATGTAGGACGTTGATTGAGCAGGCATCATGACGTACTGTTTTGCTTCGTGTAAGTACGATTAGAAATTACCCCCACAAATCAGTCCAGAGAATTGATTGACCACCACCACCCGCACCGATGCTCATGCGCGTGCGGCTGCGCGCCCCGGAAGAAGACGCGGCCGACGCGCGCGCGACAGCGGCAGCGGCAACTGTCCCATCTGCTGCTGCCACCGCCAGCGCGTGGCCGTCGGCGCAGCACCGCGAGCTGCAGGCGGAGGACACGGCGCCGGCGCGTCGCCTGCCCCCGCTCGACGTGCGCACGCCCGAGCTCATCGAGCAGCGGCTCGAGAACCTCAAGCGCCGCCCCACGTGGCGCGCGTGGCTCGACGAGTACGTGCGCGCGCACCCGGAGAGCGACGAGAGCGACGACGACACCGACGACGACGACGACGACGACGACGACGACGACGACGACGACGGCGAAGAGCAGGAGACGCACACCAACCGCAGCACCAACGCACACCACCGCCGCCTGCAACAGCAGCAGCGTCAGCGCGTGCCGATCGACCGGTCGCCGCGCGTGAAAAGTGCCGCCGACGACGCCGGCTTCGTGCGCACGACGCTCTGGTCGCTGGTGGTCGTGGCGACCGCGCCGCTGCTGCTGGTGCTCTACCCGTGTCTGCGCTCGCGCGAGAAGTGGCCGCTCGGCTGCCGCTCGCTGCCGGCGCTCGTGCTGCATGCGGTCTCCACACTGCTGTTCATGCTCTTCGGCGCCGCGCTCGTGTACTACGCGGTATGTCGCGAGCTGCCGGAGCTGAACGCGAACGCCGCGACGAACGTGCAGGCGCGGCTGCGCGAGATGCAGCAGACAGCCGGCGTCTGCCGCGCGTCCACGTTTCAGGGCGATCTCGCGCTCTTTCAGGAGATGTGCATGCCGATCGCCATCGACTCGGCGCTGCTGCTGCTCTCGGTCTGGCTGGTGTTCCACAGCCACCGCAAGTGGGCCAAGTACGCGCTCGTGCTCGTCGCGGGGCTCTTCGTCGTCGACATGCCGGCGAAGCTCTACGAGGCGACGTTCCCCGCGCCGGACATCGCGCTGGTCGACCCGCCGTACGCGCTCGTGGACGAAGAGCTGCTCGTCGCGCTGGAGGGCAAGAACCTCAAGCCTGGTGGCAGCGTCGCGTGGGTCGCGTACTGGGGCTGCGCGAGCACGTCGCCGGTCGAGAGCTGTGAGAAGCAGTTCCACAGCACGTTCGACGTGGGCGTCGTGCGCGTCACATTCACGTCGCTCGACCACTTCATCCCGTGCTACCGCGACCCGCCAAACCCGCTCAAGGTGCAGGAGTACCGGTGCTTCGAGCGCATTCGCCTGCGCGTCAAGGACAAGCAGAGCATCCCGGGATGGTCCAAGGTCCGTGGCGCTGCAGGTGCCGGAGAGCAGCCGCCGCAGCCGCAGCAGCGAGTAAGCGAGGAAGTCACGCAAGAGCGCCCGGAGCCTGTTGGCGACAGCAGCACCACGGCGGCAGGCAGCCAGCAGCAGCAGCAGCAGGTGCCGAAGCGCCAGCAGACAACGAAGCAGCAGGGTAAGAAGAGCACGCGCACGCAGAAGCGGAAGACGAAGGGCGTCAAGACCGTGAGCGTCGCGCTGGACGGCGAGGCCGCGCAGGACTGATGCGAGTGCGTGTGGTAAATGTGGAGATGGCGTTCGTTCCCGTAGACTTGGCACCCATTCATTACACGAGTGACGGACTTGATGCCCCAGCAGCGCCGCCGCTCGCAGCGCTCGCCACGGCGTCGCGCACGACCTCGGCGAGGCGCAGGAACTTGGCGCTCTCCCGCAGCGCCGCCTCCTGCGACTCGTGGAGCAACTTCTCGTGCAGCGCGCGGTCCTGCGCCATGCGCTCGTCGTGCAGCACGCGGTCCTGCGCCATGTGCTTCTCGCGCAGCGCGAGTTCGCGCTCGCGGAGCTCGACCTTCTTCTTGAACTTGGCTTTCTCGAACTCGAAGCGCTCGCGGTCGAGCGCGAGCTGCTCGGCCATGTGCTTCTCGTAGTCGCGACTGCTTGTGAGGAACGCTTGCTAGAGAGAGATGAAGGGAACCAGGCGGCGGGTGTCAGCGAGTCAAAGGTATATACACACCTGGAAGCGACCAAGCGCTTCCGTACCATGACTGGCGGCTGCTGCGTCGACGATGAAGCGTTGCTGCCGTTCAAGCCGGTGGTCGAGGTCGAGACTACGGTCTCCGGTAGCATCGTCACCGGCGGTGTTGGAGTCGTCGTCGCACCTGTTGCTGAGGAAGGAGGCGACGCATGGTGCATCTGGGGGGCGCCTGCTAGCATCTGCGACTGCGACTGCGCGTACCCCAAGTCCGCGTCCGCCGCGCTGAGACTCGCGCCGTGGAGCACGACGTCGTCAACCATGGGCAGCGAGTCGTAGGGCAGGTCGCCCTGCTGCTGTTGCTGCAGGAAACGCGCGCGCAGTGCCTCCTGCTTGGGGAGCATCTCGAACTGGGCCCAGCGACGCGGGTGCGCACCCTGCAGGTGGCTGCGGATGTTGTCGACGCGGAAGGCGCGGAAGAACTTGGTGGTCGTGAGCGAGCGGCGGCGGCGCTTCTTGCCGTCCGCCGGCGCCGCCGCCGCGCTCTCGTCAGCCGCCAGCAGCTGCTCGTACTTACCTTCGCGCCCGAACGCCTTGCAGAACCCGCACATGGCGAGCACCACGTCGCCCGTCGCGTGGTCCTTCTCGATGGCGATGAGGCCGAACTCGGTCTCGTACTTTTGCTGCCAGTGGTGGCGGCGCGCGCGCTTCGCGGCCGCGATGTTGCTGGTGGTGCTGCTGCTGGTGTGGCGGCGGCCGCCGCTGTAGCTGCTGGCGTCCTCGTCGTCCTCGTAGTCGTCCTCCAGCTCACGCTTGCGGCTGCCGTACGCGTCCACGAGGAGCTGCTGCTGGTCGCCCGCCATTTTTCCTTTTCAAGTGAAATGCAATAGTGACATAACTGAATAAACGCGCAGAATACTGATTTTTCGCACTATCAAGATAATATGTTGGCATCGAATAACTTGGACAGTATCCAATTGCAACATCGGATCCTGAAGCGATGCGCCGCCTGCGCTCGCTCCTGCTGGCGCCGCTGCTGTAGCGACTTTGCGTCATTCTCGTGCTACGAGGCGCTGGGAGTGGCGCCCGATGCGCCGCCGCGCGCCGTCAAGCGCGCCTCCCGCGATCTCTCGCTGCGCTTCCACCGGACAAGAGCGGCGGCGGCGACCTGCGCATGCGGCGCTTCCATCGCATCTCCGGTGCAGAGCTACTGACTATTGAACCGAACTAGGAAGCTCTCAATATGATGTTCTGACAAAACGAATCGACGCGTACCAGGTGCTGAGCGACCCACGCGCGCGCGCCGCGTACGACCAGGAGCTGCAGCGCCAGCCACCGGCGTTCCGTCTCACGCAGTCCACGCGCGACTGGCGAGGTGTTGTGCACTTCTACACGACGGCGCCCCCGCTCCAAACCGCGGCGCTGGCGGCGCGACTGATCGACGCGCACACGCTGCTGCTGCTGCTCGTGGGCGTCGGCGCCGCGCTCTTCGCTGTCGACGCGACGGCGCGCACGACGCACGCTGTGGAGAATGACGACGACGTCGTCGACGTCGGCAGCCGTGAGCAAAGCGCGAATGATGCAGCTATGCGAGCGGCGCGGCTCCGCCAGCAACAGGCCCTAGACGCCGTTGGATGGTTATCTAGACTAGGTCTGCTGCTACTCTAGCTAATCCTGAACCTTCTGGTTGACAGCGGACTGCATGACACCGCGGTCTACGGCTCTCCCAGTCACCGAAGCTAAGCTCCGTGAATGGAGTTCGCTTGCTCACTTCGATCTCTCGCTCGGTAAGCGCACGCACTCGGCGGCGGCGGCATCGAGAATAGACAGCTTGCCGCCGCACAGACCATAACCGGCAAGGCAAGCATGGGCGACCAGGTGGTGAAGCCGCGCGAGGAGCTAGCGCGGCGCCGGAGCTCGACGCTCGTTGCAGCGACTGCCCCGCTGGACGCCGCACTCGTTGACGCTGCCGACGTCAGCAAACAAAAGTACGCGTCTCCGTTCGACGCGAGTCTCGCGGCGGCGAGGAAGCGTTCGCAGGAGGAGAAGCTCTGGGACATCTTCGCAACGTACGCGCTGCAGCTCTCGTCCGAGGACCCGACGCGCATGCGCGTGGCGAGCGTGATCAAGCTGCTGCAGGACTGTGGGATCATCGACAGCTCGAACAGCGACGAGGCCAAGCTGATCGAGAAGGAGGTGTCGATCGTCTGCGAGTCGTTCCTCAAGAGCCATCCGGGCGAGCGCGACAGCTCCAAGAAGCTCAACTTCACGGCGTTCCTGGCGCTGCTGCTGCACTTCGCGAAGATGGTGCGTTGTGATGGAGGTCGTCTACACACATTGATCATGGTGACTGCTCACTGTTGGTGTGTGGGATTCGCAGTCGGGCGACCAAGACCCGAGTCGCGCCTACGACTCGCTCGTGCAGACTTGTATCGAGCGTCAAGTCAAGCCGAGGTGAGCTTGTCGGGCAGAGCGATCCGAAGATTGTGCATACTGAAGACCTGATACAGTATGCTATCGCGGTTGCCACTAGAGTCCGCGTCGTGCTGACGACAGAGATCGAGGAATGCAAGAAGGTGTTCGCGGCGTTCGAAGATCCGTTGACCAAAGTGCGTCAGACTGAGAGCGTACGGCGCCAGAAAATGTAGTGTGGACTAACGCATCACACGTTTCCTGTTCTGCAGATCTTCGCGTTCTACGCGAGTGCGACTTTGGCGAAGCTCGAGAAGCTCGAGCCCAAGACAGCGCAGCTCAGCCCACCACACATGGGGTACGCCGAGAGCGTCACGTTCGGACGCACGTACGGCATCATCGCGCTCGGGATGCTGACGACGACCGAGTTCGCGACAATTTACATCGACGCGCTCGCGAAGAGCCCCGCGACCGAGTACGACCGCGTGCTCACGTACGACAGCTTCTGCGAATTGCTCGTGCGCCTTTCACGCAAAGTCGTAGTGCCAACTGGGACAACGAGCCACGACAGCGATGAGATCCCGAGCGACAGGCGACTCAAAGGGCTCTTCCAGCTCATGTGGCTCGCGTGCGCGTCCAACTCGCCGCGCGCGCTCAAGATTACGGACGTGCTCAAGACCGACCGCGTGGACGTGACGAAGGTGTTTCTGCTGCACTTCGAGAAGCTCTGGAAGAAGGAGCACTACGAGTGAGTCGAGTGGTCTTGAGCGCTTGTGGTCCGACGCTCTTGCTGACGGTGTGAGCAACGTGTGTGCACCAGAAACTACGTCGGCTTGCGTGGAGGAGGTTCGAGCGCGGCCAAGTTTGACGACGCACCGAGTCGCTTTGGGAGTGTGCTACCACCGCCTTCGCCGTCAAGCCCACCTCGACCATCGATGACTCGGAGACTGAGTCTCAGCGTGCAGACAAGCTCCTCGACAGCAACAGCAGGAAAAGGAGACGAGGGAGCCAAGAGTCCTGGCGCCAAGCGGAGTCCGCTTCAGAGACGCTTCACGATGAGCTCTCCATCGTCATCGCCATCGACGTCTCCAACGAAACTCAATCAGCAGCAACAGCCGACTTCGTCTCCGAAGAAAGTGGCCTCGCTATCAGCCGATGCGACTCCGACACCAGCGACGACATCGTCAGCAACACTCATGGCGTCTCAGGTCGACAAGTAGAGATCGACACGACGTCTGCTTCAAACGATGCAAGACGCGCACGAGTATGGTGGTGGGTGATGATCTACAAATTTCTCTCTCTCTCTCTCTCTCTCTCTCTCTTTCTCTCTCTTGCTCTCGCACTTCTGCTCGCTCTTTCGTCCTCCGCACGTGCTTATAATGCGATGGGCTGCAGCAGCGAGAAGCTGCCCGTGCCCACGCGCGGGGGCTGGCCGAGGATGATGCGCGCCGACGGACTCTCGAGGTTGTCCGAGATGCCCGCGAGCGCCGCCTCCGTGAGGAACTTCATCGACGTCTCGAACGTGATCTGCTGCATCGCCGACCCCTTGTTGTTCATACCCATGCGGTTCAGCGGCATGTAGCCGCCGTACGCCGTCATGTAGTCGGCCAGTAGACTCAGGTGGCGAGGGTCCACGCTGATGCCGTACACACCGAACACGTCATTGATCTGCTTCGAGATCGACGCGCGCGCTGCCTCCACGCCGTACGTCTGCAAGACCTGGAAGATGTCGTTCGTCGCGAGCTGGTTTACGTCCAGGATGTCGTCGAACGCCCAGATCTCCTGGAAGTTGAGACCCTCGGTCTGCACGCACGGAGTCTCCTCCTGCGCGTCGCCGATGCGCTGGTTGATCAGGTAGCAGCGCGAGATGCCCGGGCAGTGCTGCACCAGCACCTGCTTCGCCACCTTCTCTACCAGCGGTACCATCAGCACCGTTTTCGAGTGGGTCGGGAAGCGCAGGCGCAGCTCCACGTAGTGCGACTTGGTGTTGCGACCGCAGTACATGAAGTACTTGTTCTTGCGAACGCTCAACGGCACGTCGAGCGACTCGAGTCCGTCCGCGAGCGCCATGTTGCCCTTCTTGCCCTTTGCACTGAACGCCGAGTCCTCCGTCTCGTCCGCGGTATCCGCGCCACTCGCAGCGCCCTTCGAGGCCTTCTTCTTCTTCTTCTTGCTGGCGTCGTCCGAGTCGTCCGAGTCGCTGTCATCCTGCGCCTTGCGAATCTTCTCGTCCTCCTCGTCCATCTCGTAGCCCTGCACCTCGCGGCGGCTGCCGAAGCGCAGCGTGCCCTGCTCCGCGTCGTCGTCGTCATCGTCGTCGTCGTTGCTCTTCTTGCCACGCGCCGCCATCGCGCTGCCGGCAAAGTTGTTCGTCTCGGCCGCAGCTGAGACACTCACACCGCTCTTCTTCATCTCGCGCGAGATGAGCGTGAGAAGCTTGCCGATGAAGCTCTTGCCCACGGCGCCGAACACGTCCTCCGGGCTCAGACCGAACGCCTTCTTGATGTGCTTCAGCCGGAAGAACGTGAGGCGGATCGTGTAGTCGCGCACCCACAGGATACCGTTCTCGCTCTTCACGAACTCGTCGCGGACCGCCACGCCGCGCTCGTTGCTGATGAGCTCCGAGAGCGCCACCTGGTTCAGGCGCTGCTCCACCTCCTGTGCGCGCGCCGAGTCCACGTCCGAGAGCAGCGGGATCGTCATCATCGGCGTCGACATCTTCTCGCTGGCCGTCATGATGATCTCACGCAGACGCGGGATACCGAGCGTGACGTTCGCGGCACCGTGGCCGGCCAAGTGGAACGTGTTCAGCGTCATCTGTGTCGACGGCTCGCCGATACTCTGCGCCGCGATCACACCGACGTTCTCACCCGGGTTCGCCATGCTGCGCAGGTAGTTCACCCACACGAGCAGCTGGAACGCGTCCGGGCTCACCGTGTGCTTGGTCAGCATCTTCTCGCGGTCGATCTCCTCCACGTCGCTCTCGCTCTTCTTCGCCTTCTTGCTGCTCTTCTTCTTCTTCTTCGCCTTGAGCGTGTCGAGGCGGTTTGCCGGGTTCCGCTCGCTGTACTTCCACAGCTTCTCCTGGATGCGCTCCGAGATGCAGCCGACGTGCTGGTTCATCTCGAGACTCTGCATCACCGGGTCCGCGCGATCCGCCTTCAGAATGTCCACGCGACCAGACATCGCGCGCGTGTGGTTCGTCGGCTTCCGCGCCTTAAACACCGTCGTGCGCGGCACGCCGAACGCCTTCAGACCAGTGTCCACGTACTGGATGTCGTACGTCGAGTCGCGCGGGTCCTCGTACTCCTGCGCGAGCGCGAGGATCTCGGCCTCGAAGAAGCCCTGCTCGATGTTGCCGCGCTTCCACTTCGTCTCGCCCGCCTTCAGACGGCGCGCCTGCACGCGCACGCCAGCGCGCAGAATGCTGGCAGGGCTCGCGTAGTTGTTCACCTGCGCCGCACGCGACTCTGCGTGCAGCTTGAGCGGCTTCATGATGTCCAGCTTCGAGCGCTCGAAAAACTTGGCGTCGATGCCGTACTTGTGCGAGATGCTGCGGTGGTTCATCGCCTGAAAGTTGAACTCCGAGTCCTTGCCCGAGAGCATCGCGCTCATCAGCGGGTCCACGCCGTCCTCGCCGTACAAGAACTGCACCACGCTGCCGTCCGAGCTGCGCACAGTGTGGTCGTAGTTCACCTGGAGGTCCTCCAGGTGCTTCATCAGACAGCGCTGCAGGTATCCACTGCGACTCGTCTTCACGGCAGTGTCGACGAGACCTTCACGACCCGCCATGCAGTGGTGGTAGTACTCCTGCGGACGCAGACCCGTGAGGAAGCGATCGGTGATGTATCCGCCGGCGCGCGGAGCAGGGTCGAACGGCTCATACGACGGCAGCGAGCGGCCGCTGCTCAGAATCGGCACACGACGGCCTTCGAGCGCCTGCTGGCCGAGACCGCACGAGATCTGCGAGTGGTTCACCATCGACCCCTTCGCGCCTGTGAGCACCATGAGCGAGAAGCAGTTCTCCGGGAACGACTTCGTCTGTCCTGAAGGCAGACACGTCTTGATGATGTCACTGTTCGACCCGTGCACCGTGCCCATCATGTGCGCGTCGAGTGCCTTGGCGTTCTGGTCCGCGTCGGGGCCAGAGAGCAGCACGCGCATGCGCTCGCGGATCTGCAGGCGCTCGGCTTCGTTCATGCGGCGGCGCTTGTTGCCGTTTGCTGCCTCCTCGGCGTGCTTGGCGGCGAGCAGGTCCGTGAGTCCGGCGAACTCGGCGTACGACTCTTCTCCGTTGAACACCGAGTCCTGCACGAGCTTGTGGCGACGCTTCTCCGCGTCCTTGTTGAGAGTCAGGTCCTCGAGCGCACATGTGTGACCCGCGAACTGCAGGTAGCACGTGAACAGCCGTCCGAGCGTCGTGAGCAGGTCCGCGGCGATGCGGCTGCCGTACACCTCGTAGCACGCGTGCACAAACCCGTGCATCGACGCACCGAACTGACTCTTGTCGAGCACGCCCTGGAGCAGCTCGCCGTCGCGGAACACGACGATGTGCTCCGCGTTCGCGTTGCCGTACAGGTCGCCCTTGATCTTCGCCTTGCTGTCGAGGTTGAGCGGTGGCAGGCCCTTCGTGAGCATCTTGAGCACCGACGTGATGACCTGCTTGCCTGTCCAGAGCTGCTGCGGCTTGAGGATCGCGGGCGGCACGATCTCGATGTGCGACTTCTCCACGCCAGCATCCTCCATGCTCGCCCACGCGTTGTACAGCAGCTGCATGTACATGTCCTTCGTGAGGAACGTGTCGCGCTGGCTGAGCTTCACGCCCGAGTCGACGTGGTCCTGGATCAAACCACGCAGTGGCGAACCGTCTGTCGGCACGAGGTACTGGTTGTCGTTCGACGCGATGTTGTACGCCTCCGAGCGCGCGAGCTCGTTCTGCGGGAAGTGCATGTTCATCTCGTCGCCGTCGAAGTCGGCGTTGAACGTGTTGCAGTTGGCGTAGTGCATGCGGATCGTCTGCATCTTCGGGTTCGTGAGCACACGCGTGACGTGTGCCATCATACTCGGCTTATGCAGCGTCGGCTGACGGTTCATGAGCACGATGTCGCCGGTCTTGAGGTGGCGCCACACCCGCTTCACGCGGTTCTTGCTCGTGCCCTGCGCGCTCGCCGAGCGCGTGAGCAGCGTCTTGCTGATCGCTTCGCGCTGGTGCACCGTGCGCTTCTTCAGGTCGATCAGGCGGCCATTCTCGCTCTCGACAAAGTTCGCGCCGGGGTGCACGTCCGGGCCGTTGATCACGAGCTGACGCATCTCCTCGACGTTCCACGGCGTCACGGGCTGCGGGTACGTGAGCGTCTTGGCGAAGCGCAGCGGTACGCCGATCTGCGACGTGCTGATGTACGGGTCCGGCGAGATGACAGACCGCGCAGCGTAGTTCACGCGCTTGCCCATCATGTTCTTGCGGAACAGACCTTCCTTCTTCTCGATCACCTGTTTGATGCCCTGCGCGGCGTCGGCGCCAGGCTTCGCTTGGCTGCTGTCCACGAGGCAGTTGACGTTCGTCTGCAGCTCCGTCCAGATTGCGAGCTTGCGCGCGAGGTTGATCTGCTGCTTCTCCTCGCCGGCGTCCTCGTCCTCAGTGTTCAGCACCAGCGTCTTCTGTTGCTCGTAGTAGTTGCCCTGCACGATGTTCTCGCTGAGCGAGAGGATCTTGGACAGGTACGTGTTCTGCGCATGCTCGAACTGCTTGTCGCCGAGGAACACGGGCGGGCGGAAGCGCGACGGCGCGACCGGGATCACGTTCAGGAAGAACTTGCGCCAGCCGTCCGCCGGCGCCGTCACGCGACCGCTCGCGACGCTGCGGTCGCCGTAGAGCAGCTCCATGAGCCCGTCCTCGTTCTTCCACATGAGCTGCAGCTGCGACTGCACCTCGAGCGGCGGCAGGAACTTGCTGCGCGACGACGTGTCCTCCGTGTTGGCGAACTTGCTGGTGCCGGCGTCGCTGTCCGAGTCGTCCGAGTCGTCCGAATCGTCAGAGCCCATGCGCTCGTCGCCCGAGAGGTTCCCGTGCATGGTGTCGAGCGCGGAGGTGACCGTGAGGTTCTTGGAGCGGTTAACCTTGCGCGAGCGCGCGCTGAGGCCCTTGAGGAAGATCTTGGCCTTGGCGTCCTGGCGCAGCCCGGGCGAGATGGCGCCGCAGTTCTCGCACTTGGCCTTGAGCCCCTTGAAGAACTCGGCTGTGAGCTTCTCGCGCTGCACCTCGGAGAGGCGCGCGAGCGGGCGCAGGCGCTTGCCCGAGCCGGCTTGCGAGAGCGCGAGGCGCTCGTACTCGTCAAGGATCGCTTGCTGGCGCCGGAAGGTCTGCTGCTGCGGCTCGTCCTCGACGCCGTTGCGCTGCTCGAGCAGCTCGGCGAGCGCGGCGGCCTCGTCGTCGAAGCCGTTGTCGAGCAGCAGGAGCTTGACGCGCAGCACGCGGGAGCGCGCCGAGGCGCTGCGGAACTTGTGGCACGTGAAGCACTTGCGCTTGAGCAGCGTGAGCATGTGGCCAAAGAGCACCGGGTTATACACGGGCACGGGCAGCTCGATGTGCCCAAGGTGGCCCGGGCACTCCTTCTGCGTCTGGTGGCACGTCGGGCAGATCATGTGGAAGTCCACGGGCCCGAGCGCCGGGTCGTACAGTCCGCCGACCACCGGGTTGTTGAGCTGGTCGAACGACAGGCGCGACGTCACCTGCTTCACGCTCAGCTCGCGGATCTCGGCGTCCGAGTAGAACCCGAAGGCCACCTCCGCCACCTCATAGCGCAGGATCGTCTGGTCCGTCGCCGCCTCCATTGTGCGGCGTGCGTGTGTTTGCTGTTTGCTGCTGCTGCTGCGGCTGCGGATCGCAAGTGATGACGACTGGTGCGCAGAGCCTTTCGTTTGACGGTTGGATGGCTAAAAGCCAAACAACTCTCTTTGCAGCATACCCATTAAACAGACTACACTATGAAACATGAGAGGTTAAGACAAAATCGTTCTCCGAAACAGAATAATTGGACAAAGCAGCTTGATGCTTCAAAGGCAGTGAAAGCTCGCGCAAGAGTGAGTGAGAGTGATAGGCGCTGGTGTGCGGCACAACTTATCCCTGAAGCCTGCGAGCACCGTCTTTTGGAGATTGGACGGTCCTGATGCCTGGTGGTGCTCGGTGGTCGACCGATCGCCGGTGTCGGTGCTCGGTGTCCGAGTTGGAAATGTTGCCGAAAAGCATACCAAACTAAATGCGTCCGACAAGAACTCGAACTCACGCTCTCGCGCGCACGCACGTCATCATCCCCACATCTTGTCTCGCTCGCTCGAGCACAAGAGCTGCTTCGACACGCTCAGTCAGTTTTGCGCACTCGAACCATGGCAGCGGAAGCGCTAGTCCCGGTCGTCGCGGGTGAAGCAGCGTCGAAGCGTGCAGGTTGTGCGTCGAAGACCCGACGACAATCCGCTGTTGCACTCCACCCGAAGTGGGAGCGGCTCGTCGTGCTGCTCATCATTATCGTGCAAGGTGTGTGGGCGATCGCGATCCCAGTCAAGAACGTCGTGATGATGACGAACCCCGAGTTCCGCGCCGACAGCACCACCACGGAGAGTGCCGAGTACACATTTCTCCCCTCCGAGAACGTGACGGTCGCCATCCCTGGGAGAGACATCGTGCCGCTGCTCCGAGACGTCCTTCGAGTCGCGCTTGGGCAGCGCATGATTCGAGAGAACTTCGAAGCTGCTGGCGCCTTCGATCTCGACTCGGCGTACCAGTTGCTCTCGCCCGAAGACTTCCATGTCATCGCGCAGTACTACACGATACTCTTCCAGACCACCGAGTTTCCTGGAGGCATCATGACGCCTCGCGCACAGCACTTCGACACAGACGACATTGCCAAACTCCCGCAAGACACGCTCGGCGTCTGGGTCAGACCAACCGACACGACCAAAACCAATCGGTTCATCAGACTCTCATGCTCTGCTGAAAACGCCAAGCTCGACGGTACGCGGTGTCTTCAGAGCGGCACGCCGTTTGTGTGCTATGACTTCCCCGTCAAAGGCGCCGTACGCGACTACGAACATGTCAGCTTCGATCGTCTTCGCGACACAGCCGGACTCGCAAACAACATCGGGCAGCTGTACTTGATCGAGGTGTTCCACTCGACCATGGCGACGCTGTTTGGCACGAGGAGCTGGAAGAAGACCCTCGACGCGATCCAGTTCTCCACGCTCCCGAACGTTGCGCTCACAAACGCGTTCGCGAGCGTCTTCGACGACGACGGGCGGCCGATGATCCTCGAGAAATACGTCGACACATTCAACCTGCCGCTCGCAGTGATGAGCACGACGAACCTCGAGTCGTGCGAGGTCTCCGAGCTCTTCAGCAGCAAGTTCTACACGAAAGCGTATGCGCTTCAGCTGATCCAGACCGCGCTGAACGAGTACGGGCTGTACGACTCCACCGCGGTCGTGGTGCGTCCACCGAACCAAACAGAGGCGATCGTCGCCCCTATTCTTGAGTACGACCTGTTCATCACGTCAGGAGTTCGATACGAGCCGATGTCTGATGCTGGTTCGAGGAACCTCGCAGGGGTCACAGTCGCCTCCATGAGCACCGCCGCGGCGCGATTCAAGCTCGACAAGAAGGTGGACGGCACGCAAGCCTACGGGACGTCACTTCGCATGCTCCAGTTCATGGCGAGCTATCCCGAGTACTACAGCTACCAGCGCCACGAACTCCGGAAAACTGCGAGCGGAACTGCGTTCGATGTGGTCGAGTACTCAGTTTTGGGCAGCAGCTCATCGGGACTCAACACATTCAAGGCGAGCTGGTGGGCGAACACAATGGGAGTGTATCGACTACGCGAGCTTCCAGCAGATCCGGCGAGCACAACGCGCGTGTTCGACAAGTGGTGGGATGACGAAGCGAAGTTCGCGCGCTGGTTCGCGAACCTCGAGCGGAGTGACGATGCGCCGTTCCACCTCTTCGACAAGTATCTTGACATCGCGCCGCACCAAGTGGTGATCAATGATAACCCTCTCACAGCGTGTCACCGCGCGTTCTTCCGGACCCTCACGAAGATCACGTATCTGAGCATCCTGACGTTCTCGCAGCTACCGAGCTACGCTGTGTTCATGAGCAATATCAACGGCGGCGCCGCTCCGTGGTTCAAGACCATGATGCTCAGATCCGAATTGTACGGCGAGACGATCGCTGGTGGACGACACGCGTTCACTTTCAGCTCCGACGACACGACTCGTGAGGATTGGTCCTGAGATGGTGGCTTGCTGCAGACTGAGCCATGGCGTCTCACTGGTGCCTCTTGTTGTGCTTGGAACTTTGACAGGCAGAGACGACGGGAGTGCGTGGGTCTCAATCCCGATTCTCCACGCAATGCTGCGCAACTTCGGGCGAAACGAGTCGCTGCGCATGCTCGCCGACGAGTACAACAAGTCGTTCGTGTTGCTCGTCGCCACCGAGTACGGTATGGTCCACTTCACGGACACGCCGCAGTGCGAGATCGGGTTCGCCAAGATCAACATCACCTCCGCCGACAACACGCGCGAGAAGATCGCGGAGAGACTCTACCCGAGCGTTGTGAAGTTCTTCAGGGACCTCCTAGACGCGACGCCAGCGCTCCACGCTCGGATGCGATCCGAGCTTGAAGCGAGTGAAGGCGTGGCGATGGTCCACATCCGCGACGAGCTGGTTCGTACACTCGCAAGCTTGTTCGTGGTTCTGGTACAGCAAGAACTCACCAGTCTACGGCTACGTTGACGTCTCTGTTAGATCAAGGGATCGCCTGCCGGACCTGCGAACGACGCATCGATGGGCTCACCAGTCTTCTGGACCCCGACTGCATTCACCGCAGGCATACTTAAGCTGTGGCCGAAGACCTCGCCACCATCGAGCGTCATTGAAGCGTACCGGAGCGCTACAACGTGCTACGCCACTCTGGAGCTCCGCTACTTGAACGAGAGCGTGCGGTGCTGGGTCGAGCCGAACAACGTCCGGAAGACCCGCGTCGAGCAGAAGTCCGTGCTGATGGCTCAGATCGTTTTCAGCATCTGGGCCACGAGCCTCGTGCTGAACGCGATCGCAGCGTTCATCGCGGTGGCTTTCGTCAACCGCCTCGTGACCGCGTGGCGCTTGACCAAGTTTCGCTGCGTCAACATTTGGGTGGCGCTGCAGCTCAACTTCCAGGGCTTCGGTGTGCTCTCATTCGCGCAGACGGTGCTGCTGACACTCAGCACGGTGCCGCTGCTCATCGGGTACCACATCCCGGTCGACAACGTCTTCATCGTGAATCAGGGAACGCAGCAGCACATGTCAAAGCTGTTCAAGGACTTTATCGTGACCATGAGCGCGTCATGGTTCTTTCGGCTCGGCTTCGAGGTCGCGAACCACTTTGTCGCTCTCCAGCAAGTCTCGTACTGGTTCAGCAACTTCCGCCTGCGCGTCCTGAGCACGCTGATCGTGTTCGTGGTGCGCGTCGCCACTCCCGACAAGATGCACAGTCCGGCGTACGAGATGGCCAAGTTCTCGCTCACGTGCTCAGGGATGGCATTGCTGGGTGTGTGCTGCGCTGTTGTGCCTGCGTACCGGCAAGCCCGCCCAATCACCATGGTCGCGCCGATGGAAACGAAGAGCCAGAACATCGTCGTCGCCTCCATCACGAAGCACGGCATGCCGCTCAACAAATTCGGGCTCATCGGCTTCTCGAGACGAGGGTGGTCGCTCGCTGGTCTCATCGTCGAGGGCTGGCAAGTGGTCAAGCACCACGGTAAGAACCAGCTCGTGGCGGTCAAGGGCATCTGCCGTATCCCGCTCGCAGTGGACGACAAGGGCGAGATCAAGAGTCTGCTCTGAGTGGCAGACACCCGCACTTGGATGGAGCTATAGGGAAGTAAGTGGGAGTGTAGAAGAAGAACCTGATAGACTTGGATTCATTCTTCAACGTCCGGTGCCTTCACACAGTTGGCGTTGGCTGTCCAGTGGCCAACGATACAAGTGCCGCCACGTTCGCCCCTCGCTGTGGAGCCCTACGGGGTAGACGCCTCGTACACACCGCAGTCCGCGATCACGACCGGCGCCAGCGGCTTGTCGCCCTTGTCGGTCTCTACGTTCTCGATGCGCGTGACAATGTCGAGACCCTCCACGACCTTGCCGAACACGACGTGCTTGCCGTCGAGGTGCGGTGTCGCCACGGTCGTGATGAAGAACTGCGAGCCGTTCGTGCCTGGACCGGCGTTCGCCATCGACAGCAGACCCGCCTCTGTGTGCTTGAGACGGAAGTTCTCGTCCGGGAACTTCTCGCCGTAGATGCTCTCGCCTCCCGTGCCGTCGCCGCGCGTGAAGTCGCCGCCCTGGATCATGAAGTTCTTGATCACGCGGTGGAACGTGCTGCCCTTGTAGTGCAGCGGCTGGCCCGTCGAGCAGTTGCCCTTCTCGCCCGTGCACAGCGCGCGGAAGTTCTCCGCTGTCTTCGGCACAATGTCCTTGAACAGCTGGATCACGACCTTGCCGGCGGCCTCCTCGCCAATCTTGATGTCGAAGAACACCTTCGGGTTGTTCGGATCCAGACGCACGTCGCCCTCGATCGCCGACTTGTCGTCGTACATCGACACCTTGCCGAAGAGCCCGCCGAAGACCGACTTCTCCTTTTCGCGCGCCTTCTTCATCTTGGCCTTGAGCACCGCGAGCTCGCGGAGCACCTCGCGGTTCGCTGGGTCGAGCTTGTTCGCCGCCACGAAGTCCTCCTGCGCGCGGTCCAGCTCGTTCAAGTGCATGCGGCCGACGCCGCGGCGGAAGAGCGCCTTGATGCTCTTCGGGTCGTTCTTCAGCGCCTTGGACGCGAGCGACACGGCCACCGAGTAGTCCTCGATCTTGAGGAACGACATGGCGCCATTGAGGTAGCACGTGGTCTGCAGCTCCTGCATGCGCGCCTTGTCCTCGTCGCTGACGTCGTACACGTCCTCCATGTAGCTGGCTGCCTCGCTGTACTTGAGCGCGGCCGCGTGGAAGTCCTTGGCCTTGAAGAGCGCGTTGCCCTCCTCCTTGAGCTTGGTGGTCTCCTTGAGCTTCTCGTCGGCGTCCATCTCCCACACCTCCTTCTTCTTCGCCTGGAAGCCCAGCAGCTCGACGTCGAACTTGAGCGTCGCGTTCGGCGGGATCTTGGGCGGCGACCCGTTCTCGCCGTACGCGTACTCGGGCTTGCACTCCAGCACTGCCTTCTCGCCCACGCGCATGGTCGCGAACGCCAAGTCCCACGCGCGGATCACGTTGCCCTTGCCGAGCACGAACTGCCGCGTTCAGCCAGTAGGCACAGTCGGACGTACGTACAGTGAGTTCCCCCATTCCTCTCCAGTATCCCATTCGTCTAATCCCAGCAGCCAGCGCACCTTGAACTCCTGGTTGCGGTCGCGCGAGCTGTCGAACTTGGTGCCGTCCTCCAGCGTGCCCGTGTAGTGCGCTGCCCACAGTCCACGCGTTCAGCCCCACGCACTCCCTCCATACAAAAAACCAAGTACACGAAAGGGCAGAGACGCACCGCGCACTTCGTAGCCGTCGGGCGGGATGCCGCCCGAGCCCTCCTGGTACATGAATTTCATGACGCCGCCGTCGCCCGAGAGGTCCGTCATGGCGGTGGCAGTGGGTGTCGCGGGCGTCTGCATCGAGAGAGAGAAAGAAAGAGACCGGCCTTTGAGTGGAACTTAGACGAGTCCGCTAGTCGAAAGAGAGAGAGTGCGCGCACGAAGAGCGATATCCTGGACCTACCTTCTTTTTGGATGATCTGCGCGCTTGACCTCGATCGCTTCAATTGATGAATGGCTCTCCCCACCTGACTCATGAAAATGAAAAGATCTCAGTCATCAAGGTAGCGGAAACGTACATACTCAAAACAAGTGACCATTCCAAAGATCATATTTCTAGAAAATTCGCCACTTGTATGATAGATATTTGATTCAGAAATTTATAGCTATTTGTGACAATTTCAAAACTCAAAAATACAAATACAAATATATATTATGACAAAAGATTTCCAAATTCACATAAACACTTGTCACAAATATCAGAAGAGGGTGCTAATATATTATGCACCAAACTAAATTAGTTTGGCCGCTAATTTAGCTTGGTCCATACTATAGGACTAATTCCAGCCTGCTGGCTGGAATTTGACATGCGGAATGCAGGTTACGAGCGTAACCAAGTAAATAATGGAGTGACCTCCGCTATTCATTTTGTTGCACGGTTGTCCTGGATCCACTGAGCGGATTGGATTCTTCGGTATGAATAACGTTTCCGAGCCATTCTCTGTTTCTCAAAAGTTGCATGCATACATCTTGGTCCACAACGGAGAGTTGTACTCCCCGGATTGCATATGTCTCTCGGGTATGCATGTGTACCTCTGGTTACTCGAAAAATGCAAGAAGCAAGACCTGATTAGAATCAGACACGAGCTGCGAACTTCCAGTCCAAACTCAAAGGACCGCCAGATGCCGCTCCAGGACGCCGAGCGCGCGAGGCGCATGCGCGCGACAGAGATTCTCCTCGCCTCCGGCGAGTTCTCAGCAGCATCGTGCGCGAGGGTGTTCGTGTTGCCGGCCTCGATGATCTCGTTCCATGCGAAGTAGTGCAAGGGCGCGTTGACCTCAGGGCCAACGCGATCTCGACGAAGCCTCAATCAAACCTCCTCATCGACGATCGCTTTGCTCTGGCGGTCGTGGAGCATCTTTTCGTACGCAAAATCGAAGCGCTGCGGCTGCCCACAGTGCGGTGAGAGCACTCCGAGCGCCTCGGTCCACTCGAACACCGGGTTCTGATCGTGCGTGGGGCCGCTCACAGCTTCACTCGCCAGCTGTCCGCGCTGCATGCGGCTCCAGGATGTCACTTTTGCGTCGATCGCTCCGTCCAGCGCAAAGAGCTCCGGGTCGGACTCGAGGTCGTATCGCGATGCCACGGCGTGGGACGCGTGCGAACTCGACAGCGGGTCCTCGCGCCAGTTGTTGTACCGCATGATGCGCTTGAGATCCTCGAAGGAGGTGACCTTCGGCGCGTCGCGCTGGAAGATCTTCGCGCGAGTGCAGTTCGCGTGGGACCACGATGCACTTCCATTCGTAGAAACGTACGCGGCGCGGAAACCGGAGCGCTCGTAGATGCTTGGGAAGTACGGCACATTGTAGGATCCCCAGTACCCGATCTCGTTGACGAGGAGCGAGACGTCTTCGACGTGGATGAAGCCTGGCAGCTGCTCGAGCACCGTCAGCCCGTTCCTCTGGAACCCTTTGCCTCGCACAAAGTTCTTCGTGTCGATGATCATCCACTGGTCGTTGTACGTGCCGCTGTTGTACTTTGAGAACGTCGCCGCCCAGCTCATGCCGTCTTCGCCCAAGAAGTTCGCGACATTCGAGCGCAGCCAGCACAGCACGCTCTGTGGCGTAACGAACGCGTACAAGTCGCTGTCGAAGACACCGTGGGTCGTCTCCGTCACTCCCAGCCCCGCGTTCGTCATGTACCAGTCGTCGACGGACGACAAGTAGCCCGGACTGCTCGACATCGAGATCTTTCGCCGCGCGTTGCCACTGCTGGTTCCAGTGACCGCCCTTCCGGCAGATGCAGCTGGTGGTAGCGGGACCTCGTAGTGCTTATAGATGCGGTTCATCGAGCTGTAGGTGTCCCACGTCGCGTGACCCCAGACGAGGTCAGCAAAGTCAGGGAGGATCCGGATCAGCGCGGAGCACTTGAGCGTCTTCAGGAACGTGTAGAACGACTTGGTGAGGATGTCTGCAGCGGTATTCGGGTTCGATCCACTGCCAGTCGCACGCTTCTGTCGGTGCTGGATGACTGGGATGAGGTCCTCCAAGTCGCCGTCCGCGTTGAGCATGAATAAGTCAATCTCGGACACCGGCGGCTGTTTCTTCGAGAAGCGCTGGTATCCCTGCACGAGTCCGTCGAACTGCGCCAGGATGAGACCGATGGCTTCCCAGTACCGAGCGTCGAGGTGTTCGGGAAGCGCGCTGTAGCGTTCAACTTGCGCTCGCATCCACTCGAGGTTCTCGTGCAAGAAAGCCTGCAGTCCCCGGAGCGCTTCCTGGTCCGCCGCGTCGCCATTCCGGAAGAACGTCGAGTACACGTTCACATAGTGCTCGTCGATGCGTCGGTGCGTGAGCGCCGCCTCCGCATACCCCGCCGCGAACATGGTCTCCTGTCGGCGCTGACGAGAGAGTGCATCGTCCTGCAGCTCGCGTGCTGTCAGCTCGGCCGTGGAGACCCAGAGCTGCGACCACCCGGTGGCGTGAAGACTGTAGTTGAACGTCGCCCACGCGTCAGCTCCGCCGTGCGGCGCTTCTTCCTCGCTGATCTCGACACCGACCGTCTCGTTCGCACCACGATAGAACACTCGCACATGACGCACGGCGCCCTGCTCGCTGCTGTCGGCGTCGCATTCGGCAGTGCTGCTGCTGGCGCCAAACGCTGCGTTGTGCTGCGTCGCGCCGTACTGGAGCGGCGAGCGGGTCGCCGGTGTCGAAAAGAGCAGGAACCCAGCCGCCAGCGCGAGCGCCGCCAGCACGCAGCCTCCTGCCACTCGCCACACTCGACTGCTTCGAGCGCGACGTTTCTGCTCCTGCTGCAGCGCAGCGCCGAAGAGCGGCGAGTTCTCGGTCGCCGCTGCCTCCATTGCCGCCTTCGCCGCCGCTCGTCTCGATGGCTAATGCGCTTGAGCTCGAATGAGCGCGCTCGCGGCAGAAGAATCGCTGGCGTCAGGCAAGTTGAAGTTGGAGAAGAAGAACACAAGTGGTTTGGCATCACACCGTGCAACAACGCTTGGCACCTGCGTCGGTCGACCACCACCACTAGGTACGTGCTGCATGTGTTCCAGTCTCTCTTCCCACATCACGACCATGCGAGCACTCGTCGCACGCCTAGTTACCGGAGAAGGTTGCGCTGCGCCATGGCGGAGGTGAGTCCCAACTCGCACTCAGCACGCACGCGCTCGAGCTGCTGCTTGTAGAACGCGCGCGCCGCGTCGTGGTGCTTGCGTAGCCGCTGCTTGCCGATCGGAGACGGCTCGAGTCCCAGCTCGATCTCGCGCGCGAGTTCCCGTTCGATCTCCTCGGTCACCATACGCTGCACCTGCTCGGCGTACTGCGCTTTCGTGCGGTCCATGAGTTCGGCCTCGAGCTGTCGCCGCACGATATCCGAGATGTCTTTTCGGCGCAACTCCCGTCGCACGCCCTCCACCGAGTTGCGAAGGCGCTTGTCTGCCTTCTACTGCATCCACGGCGAGTGAGAAGCGTGCACGAGACAACCCAGCGGCAAGCGCCTTACCTCGTTTCGCTCGCTCTGCGCGCGCTGCCACGCGACACTGTCCCCCAGCTGGCGTGTCGACTGCGTCTCCGCGTTGAGTTGGGGATCCGGCCGCGCGCGATGCTTTGTTGTTGGAAACACCGCGGGAGGCGCGAGCAGCTCGAGCAGCTCGCCGGTCTCGGCATCTCGCACCTCCATCTCTGCTACTTAGGTAATACAGTGAAACTGTTATCATCCTTGATACCGTCACTGCCGACCTGACCCAACCCGACGTCTTGTGTCGACGAACCAAAGAGGAGTTCGCGTGACGCGTGCGCACGCACGGCGACATCTGCTGCCGCCACGATGAAGCCCGACGAGAAAGAGGCCGAGAACATCCGCGTGGCGGTGCGATGTCGCCCGATGAACGAGCGCGAGATCCGCGAGCAGGCGGTGTCGTGCTTCACCGCCGAGAACGGCAACGCCGTGCTCACGAACCTCGAGAACCCAAGCGAGAAGCACCAGTTCGGCTACGACTTCGTGTACGGCTGCGACTCGAGGCAGGAGTCCGTGTTCCAAGACATCGGCGTCCCGATCCTCGACCGCGCGTTCGGGGGCTACAACGGCACGATCTTCGCGTACGGCCAGACCGGCAGCGGCAAGACGTTCAGCATGAGCGGCGTGAGCGGCAACGACGTGCTCGAAGGACTCATTCCTCGCATGAACAAGTCCATCTTTGAGCGCATCAAGGTCGAGAGGCAGCAAGACCCGAACAAGCTCTTCCTCGTCGAGTGCTCGTTCTTCGAGATCTACAACGAGATCATCTACGACCTGCTCGACTCGAGCGGGAACGGCAAGAAGAACAAAGGGGGTCTCGAGATCAAAGAGCACTCGGTGCTCGGGATCTACGTGAAGGACCTGCAAGAGCGTGTGGTCGAAAGCCGGGACGAGGTGATTGACCTGATGGCGCAAGGAGCGCAAGCGAGAACGGTCGGGTACACGCAGATGAACTCGGAGAGCTCGCGCTCGCACTCGATCTTCGTGATCAAGATCCACCAGAAAGACTCAACAGACGAGAGCAAGAACATCTTCGCGAAGATCAACCTAGTGGACCTCGCAGGCTCAGAGCGCGCGGCATCGACCGGAGCGCAGGGCGATCGCTTGAAGGAAGGCGCCAACATCAACAAGAGTCTGAGCGCGCTCGGGAACGTCATCAACGCGCTCGTCGAAGCTTCGAGGACAGGCAAGAAGGTGTTCATTCCCTACCGGAACTCCAAGCTCACGCGAGTGCTGCAGGAGTCGCTCGGTGGCAACAGTCTCTGCTCGATGCTTGCCACGCTCTCGCCAGCGAACATCAACTTTCCCGAGACGTTGAGCACGCTCAAGTACGCGAGCCGTGCGAAGTCCATCAAGGTGAACGCGAAGAAGAATGAGGCGTCGAGCCAGATCAGTCAACTGAACGAAGAGATCGCCGCGCTGAAGAAGAAGCTGACGGAGCAAATGGAGGTGACCCTCGGTCTCGACCCGAAGGAGAAAGACGAGATCGTCAAGGCGTACGAGAAGCAGATCCAGGAGATGGACCGTGTCCGCCTGCAAACGTGGGAGGACAAGGCGAAGCTCTCCAAGCAGCATGAGCTCGAGCGCAAACGCCTCGCGAAAGAGAAGGCGCTAGCTGACCAGAAGATTCGCGATGAGCGCACTCGGAAGTGGAAGCTGCTGGAAGAGAAAGGGGACATCGAGCTCATGCTGCGAGCACTGCGCGATCTCGACCGCTCGCCTTCGGCTCCTGCTGGTGCCGTCAACAGCTGCAGCTCAACGGAAGAGCGATGGCTGGAGACAGCTGCGAAGATGAAAGCACTCGAGAGCGAATCGAAGGACCACCGAACACTGATCATGGTCTTCAAGGATGCTCTCCACAAAGATGTCGAGCAGTGGGGGAAGCGCAACAAGCCTGACGGGAGCGAGATGGCGAAGCGAGACGACTCAGCGGCCTCATTCCACATGACAGCCAGCCAGCTGTGCAGCAAACTGCACAACATCCTCCAAGAGAGCACGCAGCTCATCGCGCTCGAGAACCAGCTAGTGAGCGAGAACAACGCGCTGATCAACGACATCTCCAGCGAGCTCATCCGATTCAAGGAGCAGCGGACGAAGCTAAAGACGGCGGGAACAAAGTCTACTAGTGGTGCTCCGGCTACTACAGCTGCTGTTGGAGCACCCACCGCTACGGGCAACAAACCGGCAGCGAGTGCGGCGAGAGAAGCCGAGCAGATCCTGGAAGAGCGCGAGAAGGGGCTATCGATCACTCTCTCGATGGTTCAGGCGCAGCGCTCGAGTGCAGTGGCGTTCGTCAAGAGTGAGCGAAAGCGAGTGTTCAACTTTGAGGAAGTCACGTCGCAGTTCCTCCGACACATCGATCAGCAGATCTCGAGCTCTTCACAGACCACGAAAGCAGCGTTAGCGTCAGCCGCAGCCGCAGCTCCAGCTACTGCTACCGGTACCGTTCAGCAGAAGCAAGGAGAAGATGTCTGGCAAGAAACAAGGAAGAAGGTGATCGAGATCACTGAGCAGTGGAAGAGGTACTGGGAGGGGGAAGACAGCAAGCCTACAGGCGGCGACGTCGCAACGTACATGCCAAGAGGAGATGTTATGCCGCTCGGGATGGAGTCCAAGCTGATCTACGACGAACATCTCGTTGTTTCGTCCAAGAAGTCGGACGCAAAGTGTACTCGGATGCGCAGCCCGCAGTTCTGGATCCCGGATGAGCACGACCAGACACCGTCACTGCTCGTGGATCTGGAGCTGCCCCGGTACCTTCACTCGATCACCATCCGCGGGGGCTGCTTCAATGGCACGAGTGCAGTCGCACATCCATCAGCGAATGGTCGGCAGGGCGTCGAAGGCGAAGGCAAGCAGAGTTCAGTGACAGTGATGCCGAACACGTTTGTCCTCAAAACGAGCGAAGAGCTGCAGACCGAGCTTATGAGGTACACGACGGAAGACGTCTCTGGAGAGCACGACCAGACGTACGAGATCTTGGGCAACGTCATGTCGTGGATGGATCTCCTGAAAACGACGGTCGTGCCTACCAAGCTCTTCGCGCGTCCACCCGTGCGCTTCCTCCACGACGTCATTTCGATGGTCATCCAGAACACTGGGTTCGCATCCGACCTCTTCACCGCGGCCGAGAAAGATTACGCACAGATCGGCTCCAAGACCGAGCGCGCAGACTACCTGACCAAGATCCTTGATTTCGTTCAGGAGACATACAGGAAGAAGCAAGAGAGCAGCACGTCGGCAGCTACTGAGCCAGGTGTGATCATCGCAGCGACAGCATCGAACATCCTTGCTGGAAAGGAATCGACAGACACACTCAAGTTCCTGAGCTACTTCTCTCTCGCTGCTGTGGAGCACGCGATACAACATCGCCCAGCCGCTCCGACATCAGCAACGAGCAACAGCTCCCTGATATCCGTGCAGTCTGCAAGAAGTGACGACATCAGCAGCGAGTTTGTTGCGTCGAACTCTGCGAGTAGCCCTTCCGAGCCATCCACCACAAGGGAAGCAGACGGCGGAGATGCGAAGAAGCTCCGTGATTGCTGGGTGAAGAAGCTCCGCGTCACAACGAGTTTGAGCGGGAGAGACTGGCACGCTCTGGGCGACTTCGAAGCGAACGTCGACGCCGCTACTATCAAGACGATCATGCTGGAAGGCGCTCACCAGCAGCAGCAGGCGAATGCTGGGCGGCATATCGGTCGGTACATTAAGCTCACATGTGTTGAGTGGAACGACTTGCCGCTCTTTCAGGTAGAGCTTCTCGGTCGGGAAGTGTTCGAGAGTGACGCGCTCGTGAAGAGTTTGGAGGCCCTCGGTGCGAACGCAGTCGCGCTGCTCCAGCAGCTGCACGAGACGTCATCATTGCTGCTGGAAGAGGCGAAGGTGTCGTGGGAGAAAGCGAAGGACGCTGAGCGAGAGAAGCAGGAGGAGTTGACCAACCTCGGAGAAGAGCTCGTGGCCGTGAAGCAGAAGTGTGCAGCGTACGAGAAGCAGGTGAAGGAGCTGAAGAACGCGCAAGCTCAGCTGCAGCAGAGCCACGACTCTGATGCAAAGAAGTACAGCGACGAGCGGACTAAGAGTGACAAGTTGCAGCACGAGATCCTGCAAGCCACCGCGGCTGTTGACGAGCAGAAGAAGAAGAGCGAATCCCTGGAGATCAAGGTCGGCGAGCTGGGCCACACCATCCAGACGCTCTCCTTGCAGCAGTCCGAGCAGAAGAAAACGATGCTCACTCTCGAGCAGTCCAAGCTCGATCTCGAGAAGCTGTGCAGCAGCTTGCAGTCGCAGCTAAAGAACCGCGACCAGCAAGACGGACATCAGGAGTCCAAGATCACTAGTATGTACGGCGAGCTCATGTCTGCGAATGTGCAGCTCGAAGAGTTCAAACGCAAGCTCGAGACCTCCGAGCAGATGCGGCAGGAACAAGAAGCATTCGGCGCGCAGCTGCACGCACAGATGCAACAGATGCGAGCTGCGATGAGCGAGAAGGAGCAAGCTGTGGAAGCGAGCATGAAGCAGAAGCAGAAGGCATTCGAGGACGTTCTTGACGCTCTTCGAGCTGAGAAGGAGCAGCTAACGACCAGCGTGGATCAAGCCGCGGCGAACGAAGCGAGACTCAAAGCAAGCAGCGCTGAAGTTGAGAACCAGGCGAAGACGCTGCAGATCGAAGTCGAAGGGCTGAAGAAGAAGCTGCGCGACACCGAAGCAAGTGTGTCAGCAGCGACTGTGACAGCCGCTGCGAGCGCAGGAGCCGCGAATGCGGAGGCAGGTGAGAAGCTGCTGCTGGAAGCCCAGACCAAGGAGCTGCGTTGTCTCGCAGAGATGGAGAAGATGGAAGCGAGAGCACAGGCATACGAGGCGAAGCAGAAAGAAACAGAGACGAAGCTCCTCGAGTCGGAGCAGGAGCGACAGACGCTGCTTCAGCGCGTCGCTGCACTTGAGGAATCTGAAGAAGAGATGCAGCTCCAGTTGCAGGTCGTGACGGAAGAGCGCGACTCTGCAAGACAGAAAGAGGAGCAGCTTTTCGCGGAGAACAACGAGAAGGAGCAAGAGATCGAACGGATCCGCGATGGCTACGGTGCGTACAAATCCAAGCGTGCATGTGAGCTAGTCGCTGTGCTGAACAGTGCATGTGACACTGAGTTCGTGGTGCGCCTTTCTGTTCACTTCTCACAGTGTGGGTGACGGACCGCATGAACTCGAAGGAGGACGAGCTCAGCGAGCTCCAGGAGCAGATCGAAAAGTACCAGTCGCTGCTTGAGATCACGTCCACATCCGGTGGCAAGGCG
Organism: Globisporangium yorkense; assembly: GCA_023333695.1. NCBI lineage: Eukaryota > Oomycota > Peronosporomycetes > Pythiales > Pythiaceae > Globisporangium > Globisporangium yorkense. The sequence goes on from JAASFH010000056.1 coordinate 33,796, forward strand.
AAAGCGAACGCAGAAGTGGATGGCGCGAGTCTGAGGAGGCTGCACGCGCTTGCGTTTGGAGGTGAGTCAGCTTTCCCCGTTCTTGCTGGACACCATCCGCGATTCGTGAGGTTCACTTGATCCGGACTGTGGTGCAGGAACGGAGAAGGAGAAGGAGAAGAGCGAGACGCTCATGAAAGAGCTCGAGGGATGGATCGAGCACGTTGTGAAGGCTCGTGGTGATGACGCTCAACCTACCACTTCAGTTGCTCCAGTGGCTCCAGTGGCGACAGCACCATCGACAAAGAGTGATCTGAACGCCAGCGCCAGCCATTCGGACGCTTCTCCCGAGAGTTTGGCGAAGACACCAAAGATCAGTGATCCAACAAAGACTCGGACGCCAGCAGGAACGGCAGCGAAGACACCGAGGACATCTGAACAGCAGCCAGCGAAAGCTGCTGCAGCTTCAGCATCACCTGTAGACGCAGGAACCGTCCCACAAGCAACACCCGCGCTACAAAAGCCAAAAGCTGCTGGACAACCAGATACGCAACAGTCAACTTTGTCAACACCATCTCCAACACAAGAGTCAGCTCGACCGACGACACCTCGCTTGCCAACAAAAGTGTCAACGCCACGAGAAAACGAACGGGACCTCAAAGCTGCAGTGACGCCGCAAGCCGCACACCACGTGAAGCGAACACCGTCGGCTTCTGCTGTGACAAAAGACGAAGACGCTCAGGAGTACGACGACGACTTTGATCAGGATGACAACGACCGCAAGATCAAGTCGTCAGTGTGAAGGCGCCTACAGTGTTCGCACCGAGCGATCTCGTCAGTAGAACAACGTTTACACCTGTGTGACATTGCTGGTGTTTTGGTAAGTGCTGCCATCGCAGGATCGCCGCAACGACGTGTGCGGCTTCTTCCACACCTTGAACATGCTCTTTTCCTCCACCAACTTTCGCCGCTCGGAAGCTAGCTGGTCAAGCAGTGACCACGGGATCTTCGCCGCTTGCACTAGTCGGCGCTTCCGCTGCTCCCGGTTCTGCTTGAATTCTTCGTTCTGGTTTTCAGCAGCAACTTGCTCGATCTTTGTGTTGCTGTCTTCTACCAGCAAGCGCAGCTTTTGCTCACGCGTCTTGATGATTTCGTTGCGCTTCTTCTCGTGTCGCCGTTGCTGCTGCTGCACCTTCAAACTCGCTCGCTCGATGTCCTCAAAGACAGGGTCGAAGAGCTTCTTTGCTTGCTCGATCTGCGTTTGCGCTGAAACGAGAGTCGCCTGGTTCATTAAGTCGTCGACCTCGCGAATCGTGGCGTTCACATCATCGTTTCCAGGCTCGCTGATCCCCATGTGCTTTCTCCACTTGCTCTGAATGACAGCGAGCAAGTCCGCGTTCGCGATACAGAACACCTCCTTCCGCTTCGCTTCCTCCAGCACGTCGGCGCTCCATCTTCCGCATCTCCATCGCTTGTCAGGTTTCCCACTACTGTGATACCGGACGATCCCCCACCTGCGTCGTTGATCGGCAACTCGCTTTCGTCGATCAGCGAGCCTTTGCGTGTGCTGAAAGAGGCATTCGCGCTGGAGAAGTGGCACGCATGCACAGTCAGTAGCCACGTGTGAAACACATTGCTCGAGTGGCTTGAAGTGTGAGTGCTCACCTCCCAGTAGCTGAGAAACTCTTCCTCGCGCCAGGCTTCAAACTGTCAGGCAAGGCATACGGTTAGTCGGTAGCACTCTTAAGAACTCGCAACGGTTCGTTCTCCGTACATTTCTCCGCTTCTCTTCGAGGTCGCGTATTCGCTGCCGAAATACGAGCAGCGCCTCTTCTTTCTGCTTCAGTTCGAACCCGAGCTTGAAGATCATGTCGAGTTTCAAGCTTGTGATCGCGGCGCGCTGCAGCTTCATCTTTCTCTCCATTTCCTCTACCCACCCCTGCTCGATTGCGCGGGGCGAGACGCGAAGGCGCTGGGTCTGCATGTCGAGGTAGATGCTCTCCATCTACACTCACAGCAAGGTAGAAGAAGAAGAGTTGCGATCAACGAACAGACACAACCATAGCAAGGATTAACACCACGTACGTCACAGATCTTCTCGTGGTTTCGGTAGTACTGCTCTTCGAGCGCGCAAACCCTGATGAGGAAGAGTATCCGCCATCAACATTGTTAATCGCACGGATTCGTCCGCCCACCGTATAGTGATAGACGATTTGTACGCACTCCTCGTGAAGCTGCAGTCGCTCGAGACGCTTCTGAACCTTGTCCCGCTGCACTCGATGCCACTCTTCTTCAACCTCCAGCACTCGCATGAGCTCCTGCCGACTTCTGGTTTCCCGATCTCGAAGCAGCGTGTCCACCGCCGTCCTTGCTCGCACTCCCCGAAACATGCGTTGGATTTGCGTCGCAGCGGCGTCCGCCTTGAGTCGAGATCTTCTGACCGCTTTCCGCGCCAGCACGCCACGCACGAGCCGCTGCAGGTTCACTGCTTTCTGCGCGAGCCACAGCACATCGGACTGCTTCCGAGACGCGTATCCTCTCCAGAGCATCTGGATATGCAGCGCTGCCACAGTCTGCTTGAGGCGGCGAGCGAACCTCCGGGCGAAGTAGCCGCGCACGATCGCCTGGATCTTGCAGAGGTTGACGAACTCCCACTGCTTCCACGCCGCAATCACCTTTCGCATGTAGTGACCGCGGAACGCTGCCTGAAGCTGCGTCGCGCGGTACGAGCGGTTCACGTGCCACGCACGCACCCACCCGCGACAGAGCATCCCGCGCGCCATACGCTGGATCTGCACACTCGCCTTGGCCTTGTCGAAGTAGCTTCTCCAGAACGCTCGACGAACGCACCCGCGCCACCACTTCTGCAGGCGTGTGGCGCTCTACCGACCAGATCATTCGTCCATAGAAGCGCATTCCGCAGCAGCAACTCGTACGTTAGTATCGCGATCGCAGCGCGCTCTCATGGCCAGCAGCATATGCACATTCACGCACCGCCGCGTATCGTTTCTCGAGCGCCAGCAGGTCGTCAACGATGTGCGGCCGCCGCTTCTTCCTGTTGTCCACCCCGCAGCGCGATTAACATTGCAGCCACGAACAACGTGCTGATAGACACCCGCTCACACACCTGCGGGCGTGCGGCACAATTGTCGAGCGGTCGCGCAGCAGCGCCACCAGCCGCGCGTTCTCCGCCGCGTACGCGCTCGCGACCGGCGACTTGGGCTGCTGGTTATTGCTACTGCTGATACCGTTGCGGCTGATGTTGTTGCTGCTCGCGGCGGGCGGCAGGCGCTCGTGCGGCCGTGACTTCGCGCACTTACCGCTCTTCAAGCGGCGCTCGAGCCGCACGCGCGCCCGCTCGCGGTCCAGCTGCGCGCCGGTGTCCTCGAGCTCGAATTTAAGCGGGATGCTCCCGCGCTGGCGGCGTGCGCGAGCTTCGCGCTGCTCCTGCTCCTCGCGCTCGACGTCGCGCGCCGCTGCGCAGAGCCAGGCAGCGTCCGCGCGCAGCAGCACGTCGCTGAGCTTGCTCATGCTGTAAGTTGAAGTGTCGAGAGGTTAATTGATACATGCATTAACCTTAGAGGGGTTTATTAGGTGCTAATCGTAATGCGAAATAAGCAAAGAGGTTATTAACTATACTCCCTTGTCTTCTTCACTATTACGCTTACCTCAATGATTTCGAGTGATTTTTTCATAAAGTGAAGATCTCATCCTGACATCAGTATGGGAGCGCAGGTGTCGACCGGCGCGGCACCGGACGCCGCGACTGACGCCGACGCGTTCCGGCGCGCGTGGCGCGAGGGCGTCCCCTTCACGCTGCTGCACGACGAGGCGTTCGTGGCGGAGAAGTACCAGGAGGTGAAAGGCACGGGCGACGATGCGGATATGGACACGCCGCAACTTGTCTCCGGCCACGACGGCGCGTCGATGGACGAGCTGCAGCACGCAGCGGACGTCGCGCGCATGCGAATCTTCAGCAAGCACCGAACCCCGCTGGCTGTCGCGGCGGGAAGAGCGCGGGCGACGAGCAATGGCAGCGTGGCGGCGGCAGCATCCACTTCGCTGTCCGATGGGAACTCGCCGAGTAGCGCGACGACCGACGGCGATGCGGCGGCGAGCGCGCTGGTGTCCGACCAGGTGCTGTCGCGCGAGTCGGCAGAGAGCGTTGCAGCCGAACGGCTGCGCAGACAGCGCACGGAGATCGCCGCGCACTACTTCGCACAGCTCGCTGAGCGTCTTCGAGCCCAAGACGCGCGAGGTGACAGCACTTTGGCTGACACTGCGGATTGCGAGCCTCATACTGCGCTGTCGCCGCGCCAGGTGGCGCCGGGCGCGACGTACTTGGCGGCGTGGAGCGGCTCACCGAGTGGCGTCTTCGCGGTGAGCTCGTTCCGCGTGCAGCTGGAGATGCTGCGCGAGTTCCGGGCGTCGATGCCGCGGCTGTTCGAGAGCAGCGTGCTGGCGATCGTGCAGACGCTGCTGGACTTCCCGCCGTTCGCGCTGAGGACCACGACGCTGACGGTGGCGGAGCAAGCACTGGTATCGGACACCCACATCTTCTGTCGAGATGTCTTGGATGGAAGTAGCAGCTCAAGCAGCGGAGAGGACGGCCTAGCTGAATCGCAGCGCCAAGCAACGTTGCTGCTGTTGTTGGCGCTCGGAGTGAGCAGCGGTCGCGTAAGTGTGCTTCTGGACTTTTCGGAGAGGCTACTGCTCGCACAAGATCAAGCGACCCAAGAGGCGAACAAACAGCTGCTGCACTCGCGTACGTTCGCGTCGTGGATCGAAGTGCTGTTGACAAGGCTGGAGGCGTATCGCGTGGAGGTGTTCCTCGGCGTGTTCGAGGAAGACACGCTCGTGAAACAGTTCCCAGTCAAGTTGGTTCGGGCAGGTGGAAGCGATCAAGCAGAAAGCGACAAGCTGCCTGGCACCGAGGCGATCACGACCGATGGGACGTTCGTGTATACATGGAGCCTGAAAACCGGACTATTGAAGATCGGGACTGGGCTGAACTTCACGATCGCTGGCAGGGTGTACGCCGAGAGCAGCGCGTCGGTGTATACCGAGAGTGTCCAACGTCGCCGCGATTTCCGAGCCGCACTCTCTGGGTCCGGTAGAGACGTCACCAACATGGTGCGCACTGAGCTCATGAAGTTGGAGGCGGCGGCGAGTGAGGCGACGGCGAGGAGAAGTGTTTGCGAAGTCCTGACAACCGGCGACCTGGACGACATCATCTCGTCGTTCATCCCGCGCCGACTGTTTGTTGTCCTCTCGGTTGGCGGAGAAGAGAGAACCAGCATACTGAGCGACGACGACGAGTTCCAGTCCCTGCTCACGTTGCTGAAGGCGGCTGAAACGAGGCTGCTGGCAGCGTTCTACGGCGATTTTGAAGTTTTGAGTCGGGAGAGCATCGATCTGCTACGCCGAAGATTCCAGACCACAGATACGAGTGCCGAAGACCACGAGAGCGACGGAGGCTCGCTGCTGACTGTTTCGATGCAGCTGATGAGCGATCTGCTCCCGGAGACCACAAAGTCCAGAGAGATATCAAGCGTGACGGAGTTGATTCTGTTCTACAGTGTCGAGGGAGACGACGAGGTTGTTTGCCACAACTACCGGGTGGGAGATCGGATCTCAGAAGTCGAGGACAGAGACTCCGACGTGTACTTGTCGAGTATGGTGCTGTGCGGCGACTCGCTCTACCTCAGCTTGCTGTGCACGAGCAGCGACAAGTTCAACCTGGAGAATCCGAAGCCCGAACCCAAGCAGAAGCCGCGACGAATGATCCGAATTTCATCCCAAGACTTGAGTGTCGTTAGTGTCCACTCACTGCGCGGAGACGCATCGTCAGCGCGATCACCGTCGACGAAGCCTTTGATCGTGTACGTCACCGAAGGGGTGCGCATATACGAAGTGGAGATGAGCGCCAGTCTCTTCAACGTTCAGGTCTTCTCTCCAGCAGTTCGAGCGAACGGCTCACTTGAGATCGAGTTCGTGCGGGCGTTTCCAGTCAACATCGACGATATCCAGAGCCCGCAGTTTGTGAGCTATTTTTTGTCGCTGCTGAGCTTCGAGTTGAGCCCGACGGATGCCATCATCGACCTTCCGGTGCTGTACACGAATGGAAAGTGGCTCGGAATCGTCGCGCCGTCTTCCTCGGACAAGGCGCACTGCGTGATGGTCGATTGTGACACTGGCACGTTTATCGTAGACAAGTCCGGTGCCACACGAGACTCCAGTCTGTCAAGCCAACCCGCGCCAGTCAAGGTCAAGTGCCACGAGGTCGCTGTTTCTGGTCGTTTGATCTGCTACGATGCAAGAAACAACTTGCTGTGGACGCTCGACAATGAGAAAGGAGCGCTGACCAGCTTCCGCAACCCTGGAGTGCGAATCCCACTGACGCAGCGACAGACAGCTTCGCAGACACTCGAGCAAGCTGCTCAAGGCGTTGCGCTCTCGGTGGAGAAGCCAGATATGCCGACTTCGACCCATATCGCCTTCAGCGTCACGGAAGTGGCGAGCACGCGCCTTCTCGGGTTTCTGTCCGACAACGCCGAGACAAGCGACCAAGCAGAGTGGCCTTCGCTATTTGACTCGAGTGCCGTTGGACCCGCGGAGATCCCGTTCGTTGCTGATCTTCACGACGCGAGCTTCTCAGCTCTGCTCAAGTTGGCCGCGAGATTTTCAATGTCGTTCCAGTCGGACAAGGCATCAGCTGTCCACAGCTACTGCCTGCAGGCATGCTTGAGCATTTTGGACACGAGCGTGAGCTTGCTGCTGACAACAAATGGCAAGGGAACCGCGGGCATCGTGAAGATCCTTCGTGACGAACTCTCGCCGCTGCTGAACGACCTGATCCATCCGCCGCAGCGTGACAGCTCTGATGAGCTCGCACCGGTGCACAGCGAGCACAGCGAGCGCTTGAGGTTGGCTGTCGTTTCCAAAGCGTTGGATCTCCACGCGACGTGCACGCGCATCTTCCACCCCGATGTGGTGAAGCAATTCGATGGAGTTCTGAAGCATTTGAAGGCGTGGGAGAATGGAAAGGCCGGCGCCACCGAGCTGAAGATCGTGAGCCGCCTACTCGGGCATCTGAGCAGCCGCGCGAAGGAGCTGCAGGTTGGAATCCTCGCGTCTCCAGATACGTTTGAGACATTCAAACGGGTGGTCGAGTCTGCAGTGGCAATCCAGAAGCAAAAACTTGCCAGGGTCTTCGAACAGCCAAGCGCTGCAGCGAGCGCTTCTTTGGTGGACGACAACGAAGCTTTTGGAGAGCTCGTTCTGCTGGTTAACAGTGTGTCTCAGAGTCTCTTCCTCTCGCTGGGTGACTCGTCGTCGCCAAGCGTGACATCGGAGCAGTCTCTTTCGGTGCTCTCGTTGTTCCACACGCTTTGTGACGCGTGCGAAGGCATTTGCGCAGAGGTGGCGAGTCGAGCTGGCGCGAACTCCTCACGGCAGACATGGTTCCGAGCGGAACAGTCACTGAGGAAAGGCATCTTCGGCGTGCTCTCACCCATGCTGGTGTCGAGCGGTTTGGTGTTTCTGAGCGACCGCGAGCGCTTCCGAACACATGATTCCGCGTCAGTCGGTCACTCTTGCGGAGACAGCGCGCTCGTCGAGTTTTTGAAGGAAGCGGCGCAAAAGATGACAACACTGCTGCGATCAGTCGAGGCGGTCAGCGGGATGCTGGATGTTCGCGTGAAAGAGCAGCGCGTCGAGAGCGTGATCGTGGATTTCAAGGTGGAGACAATGGAGTCTGCACACGAGTACGAGAACAACTACGACGACTTGAAGGAATTGCGCATCGCGGGCGCGACAAGGATCATCGTGACGTTTGATGCGAAGAGTCGGACCGAGCTCAACTATGACCACGTGACGTTTTTCAAGGACCGGACCAAGCGCGAGTTTTATGGCACGGGGCACTACTCTGGACGCGACTCCGAGTACACCTGGCCGGGCGTCGGAGCGAACCCGCCGCTGGTGATTGAGAGCGACCACTGCTTTGTCGCTTTCCACACAGATCCATCGAACACTGACTGGGGCTACCGGTTCACCGCGAAAGGAGAGATCTTGAGGAAGCGAACGTCCGTGAAGCGGCACTGGCTCGTCTTCTTGGCGGAGAGTATCGTCCGTGTGCTCGATGAGATCATGCGGATTTTTGTGGACGGAAGCACGTTCGCTCCGATCGACGAGGCGGAGTTTCTCAACGAGCGGGTTTTGCAAAGCGACTTGCTGAAGGGTGGTATATCCGCCGAGCAGAGCCAGAACACGAACGTGCTCGAGCTGCTGAAGGCGTTTGCGAACCCGCCGGAGAACTCACGTGCCGAGAAAGTCGTGAATGCGTTGAAGAACCGAAGTGGAATGCGTCACCAGCAGACTTCGTCGTCGTCGTTCTCGAGTGCGTCGGAATTGAGCGCGAGTCGGGGCATCAACAGCGCAGTGCAATCTGTCGCGGCAGCGATTTTACATCACAATATGTGGGGGATGGACGCGTACGCGTTCGCGGAGGACTTGCGAAGCGATGTTTCCGACCAGCTGCTTCGAGGATGGAAGAATGCTCAGAAGATGCGAGATTGGTTCCACCTTGGAGACGCAGCCGACGCAGGAATGCAACGTCCAGCGACTCCAACTCGCCGCCGCTCCAGAAAGCTGCGTCGTCAGCCGTCTGCATTCAAAGGGATATCGGAAGAGTCGCTTCAGATCCTCTGCGAGAAGGTGGCGGAGCGCGCTCGCTTCCTGCTAGATCTCACGCCGGCGTCGTTCGCGTACGTTAGTGGGGCGAAGCGCCGCTGGGGCTTGCTGGCGAAGTACGGGCACGCAATCGGGAAGATGGGTTCGGCAGAATCTGCTATTGACAAGTGGTACAACCTGCTGGATGAACTTCAGGCGGCAACGGAGCTGCGCAGTTTGTTCCAGTATCGACGCAACTCGAGCGAGCGGATGAGAGGTGGGCAAATCAAGTCTGTGACCGAGCAGGTGCTCGAGTTCATTCAAAGCGACGTCGACATCGACGAACTTCGCGGAATCATCGAAACGCGGAACGCGCGAGCTCGCAGCCGCGCGTTTGGGATCGATCTCTTTGCACGCACTTGGAGCTGCTGCTCCAGTCTGCAAATGAAAGCAGCGCTCGTCGAGTCGTTCGCGAGTACGATGAGGAAGTTGGCTCAAACGCACACGTTTGCGAACGGATCGTCGCAGTCTGTTCCGGCGAGAGTTCACTTTGCGACGAAGCTGAGCGGGTGCCAAGAGTCTCTGCGACACCAAGTGAGCGAAAGTTACGGCCGATGTCTGCGGGAGTTTGCAGAGACGCTGGTAGCGGTGCCGCTCGAGGAATCCCAGTGCTCGTTGATCGTGGCGATTCTCAAGGCGTGCGCACTCGATTATGACGTCGAGGACTCGTACCTCCTCCACGATAGCCGCATCTTAGCGCAGGTGCTGCGGGTGCTGCCGAGCGAGATATCCCAGATTCGGCGAGCTGCTCAGTCGGTGTTGGGTGTGTTTTTGGCGCGCTTTGTCGTTGGGAAGTCGAGCTCAAATGCGGATTCCAGTGAACAGGAGAGCTCAGACGATGTTCTTGAGGCTACCACGTTCCAGCGGCAGCTGTTTGCCGCTGTGGGGCTCCAGTTGGAAAATGTGAGCAGCGCGGCGGCTACCTTTGGAGAAACATCGTCCAGCTCGGACACGGTGGACTTGATGCAGACGGGAGAAACCAAACACTACAACCTCGCGGACGCTTCACCAGGACTCACGTCACCGTGTTTAGAAGACTATCGCATCGGCTGGAACCACACCATCATGCTGTGGGTGTATGTGCACGGTGAGTCCAACCTGTACGCTCTGAAGGTTGGTGACGAAGTGCGACGCGGTCCAGCATGGAAAGACAGTAGCGATGAAGCAGACGGGAGAGAGCAGGCGACAGGTGTGGTGACTGCGATCGTTCAGCCGACGAAGGTCGAAGTCCGCTGGGGAGACTCTGGTGCTGGTGAGTACGTTTTCGATCCAAGCTCCGAGACCTTTGAGGTGGTTCTCGCCGACCAGGGTGTGGGCGGAGTGATCTATTGCAAGGGCAACAAGAGTCTTGTCAAGGACACAGCATTTGCTGCGCCGTGGTCGAGTTTCGGGTTATTCCTGAGCGACCAGCGTGAGCTGAGCTACAAGATCTCGGGCGGCGGGGACCGGGAGTGCGGCTACAACAGCAA
>JAASFH010000560.1:0-16089 GCA_023333695.1 Globisporangium yorkense
GGTCGTCGAGGAGAAGATCAAGCTGTTCCTCGTGTCAGCACTTCACTATGTGCATGAAGTCGATGCTATCGCGGTGTTCGGAGAGCTGCTCGCAATGTTCGCAGACTCAGCCAGCGACGCACACGTGCCAGATGAGATGGTGGCTCTGTGTGTCTGCTGCTACTCGTGGTTCTTCTCGAGAGCGATGGTAGTCAACGGCGATCTGATCATTGGAAGTGGCCACGAAGCAAGAAAGCGCGTATTCAGCGAGCACCAGGACACTACTGCTGAGCTCGAGAGAGGGAAGAGCACCTGCTGGCAGTTTGTGAACCTGCAGAACGCGCTGCTGTGCGCGCAAGAGATGCTGGTGTATCCTCTCGTGAGCCCAGGGTATCTACGCAGCATACTCACGTACACAGGCGAGTACGCGCAGGTGTTCCCAACACGACCGACAACAGCGGGAGAGCTCGCGCAAGACGCCGTCGACAGCTTTCAGGGCGACGCGAAGTGGATCGAGATCCACCGCTTCTTGCGGCTACTCGTCGGCGAGTGGAAGCAGCAGAACAGCGAGTTCCGCTTGGCCGAGCAGACGCTGTTCGTGCATCCACTCTCGACCTCTGCCTCGTCGAACTCTGACGCAGAAGAGAAGAGAGCCGAGGTGGTCGAGAAACTGCGTCTGATCTTGAGCTGCTTCGTCTTCTATGACCACAGTCGAGAGGGCGTGATGACGGTGCACGACTTCACGAGCATCCTCCGCAAGCTGCGGTACCTCTGGCCGAACGAGAACGTGACAGCCGAAGAAGCGGAGAACGAGACGAGCACTCAACTCTCGCTGACCTTCGAGAACACGATCCTTGCAGCAAAGCGGCGGTTTGCGGATCGCGACGGTGACGGTCAGATCTGCTATCTCGACTTCTGGGCGATGCTCTACATCGTTGGCGTCCGGACGCTCTCGCTGCTCAAGTTCCGCGAGATCCCGTCCTTCTGCAAGGACTACAAGCTCGAGATCGCGCCCGACCTGCACGACCTCCTACAGTGTTACATGGAGCGCTCGAGCACGATGATGCTCCCGCGCGGCTTCCAACTCGGAAAGAGTTCGCTTGACCAGCGCGCTGCTGTGCAGCACCAGCGTCGAGTGCGCGGCCTCCATGACGGACTGTTCACTATGCCGACCGGATTCGGCACGTCGCTTTCGCTGCAAGAACTGATCCGCATGGGTGATACAGACATCCAGCAACCAGATCCAAAAGACCAGCTCTACCTCGAAGGCACGGCGCCAGCTCTCGCCGAAAGCTCCAGTGTCACCGCGATGGATCGCTTCCGACCGCTCACCCGCGAGTCCGAGGACAACAAAGGGAAGACGATGTACAGCGCGGGTCCTGTCGTGGTCGGCGTTCGTCAGACAGGACCACGAATGAAGCCTCGCGCGTATCTCTCGGTCTCGGCAATGACGAACGACGCGCTTCCTGTTCATCGAGACGCCAAGCATACTGCTCAGGGAGTGTCTCTCCACCAAGAGACTCAAGCTCGCCAAAGCATCGGTGGCGGTTCGACAAGCGTGTCAAGCAGCGCGTTTTTGAACACGTACATCCAGTTCCCGTTCGTTCGTCCTCATCAGAAGCGAGTGGCGATGCCTGCGAACGACGAAACGTCTGCGGTGGGTCGACGCGCGGTCGAGAGGATGCAGCCCAACGCATCGATCGACGTGTCACGTCACGGAGTGTACGATTGGCCGTCAAAGATCCTTCAGGAGCACGAAAATGACGAGCTTGCAAGCCAGCAAGCGATGGTCCCCAACCACTTGTCTGTGAAGCGTGAGCATCCGGAGCTTCTGCCACCTCGTCGAGTTAGCTTCAAGGACAGTAAGGCAGTAGCACCGCATGCAACAGTTCGAGACGACTCGCTCAAGCGGGGGAAGAACAAGAAAGACACTCAAGCTGCTGGCGAGAACCACGCGAAGGTGGCCGTGTCGAAAACGAAGGCTGGTGAACCGCGGCCCTCGGTGAAGAAGGAGAAGAGCAAGTCGACAGTTGTGGTGATCCCGCACCTCGAGAAGGAACCCGTGAGGCTGCTGCTCACCACTTCGCCTGCTATGGTCGAGACTGCGGCGACGAATACGACACCCATCAAGCACAATGCCGACGCTGAGACGACGGTGGCTCAGGTAGAGAAGACCGACGCGAGCGCTCGGATCGAGGCTCTTCCCCCCACTCCGTCGATTTCGCTGGACAGCATACCGACCGACAGCGAGTTCTACCAGCCCGAACAGTGGACGCCTCACGTACACGACACAGTCGACGATGCGCTGCTGTTCAAGTCAAGCGAACCAGCAACAGCGCCGTTCACGGTGATTGACGCTTTACCTGTCGAGGAACCAGGAGCGAGGGAGTTCACCAACGCTTCAGTCGATGACGAGCGACCACATGAGAGCGACAACCCAGTAAGCCCAACATCGTCACCTCCCACTCACGAAGCAGAGAGTGCTCCGAGTCCCACAAGTGCAAGACGTGAAGACGACGACATGAACGCCGACACGGAAGACGACGATACGAACCAAGACGACGGCGACGAAGGCGAAAGCGAGGAACAGGACTCCACTGGTGCGGCTGCCACCACCGAAGTATGTGAGCATGACGAAGGTGTGAGTCTGGCGACCGTCGAGCATCCAACGAACGTGCCGTTCTCTCCAGACGCCGATGTCGACAAACTACTGCCGAGCGCGACAGTCGTGCAGCCATCGGATCCTGCGGCGCCTCCTGCTCAAGCAGAGATGCACCGCGAGACGACAGCTACATCTTCGCCGCAGCCTCAAGTGGATGACTTGGCAGTTCATAGAGCGAACACTGACACCTTTGATCCAAAGCAGCACCTCCACCAGCTCAAATCGAGTGCTGACAGCGTGAACTTGACGCCGCCATTCCACGATCAGCGCGAAGCTATAAAGCCTATCGATCGGCCGACAGCACCAAACGTGGCGACACGCGCCACATCCGCCATCGAGCAACCGCTGAAAGGAGCGAACTACCACCACTCGTTCCGCTTCTCGCAGCAGCCAGCATTTCGATCCACGGCTCCGGTGTTCAACAATCCTCTTCGATCTGGTCAGTGGGCTCCGAGTGACGACTCCGACAGTGACGAGGACAAGCGAGCCGCGAGCCGATCTGAGCAAGATGGAGCAGCGGGAGATGAAGGCGAGTACGACGATGTGGATGACATCGAGCTGAAGCTGACACCTGAAGCCTTGCAGGCGTACCGAGCCGCGTTCAGGCCGCGAATGCGTTGGCGCGGAGCGAACCAAGCAAGCTTGCCGACTCTGCGCCACTTGGGTCTTGCGGTGTCCGCTGCAAGTCAGCTGAGCAGAGTGCCGTCGAGGCGAGACTTGTCAAGAGACTCCGATCTCAACGTCACGCGGTGCAAGTCCGAACTCGAAGCTGCTGCACCCTGGCAAAGTGGGAACAGCTCGAGCGTCCTGTATGACGAGCAGCCGTCGCCTCGTGTTGTCGTCGGCGGCGACATCGCGTTCTCGTCCGAGGCGGAGCAGCAGATGCATCAAAAGTGGCTCGCGTTCTTCAGCCAAGCGGAAGCGGCGATGTTCTCTCCGCTCAAGCAGGAGCTGCGTGATCGAGAAGAAGCGCAGCGACTCCACGAGGAGAAACAGAGCCGCTTGATGAAGAAGCGCCAGGAGCAGCAAGCGCAAGACACGCTCCGACTGCAGCAGTCCAGGAGGCAAAGTACGACGCTAAAAGCTCCGAGCCACGATGCAACGGAATTGTCGTCGCCATCGGTCGCAGACCCGGCGAACTTTCGTCAGCGCCGAATGACACGAGAGAGCTGCCAGGAGCTGCAGAACGAGCTTCGTTTTGGCGAAAGCGTGGCTGGAGAGCTGGTGAGCGCCGGCGACGTGCAGTACTTCTTCTTCGAGTACGACCCAAGCGTACACGGGTCGATCCTGACGCTGCGACTGGACACGGAACGCGGCGAGGCGGAGATCTTCATGTCGACGGAGACGAGAGCGCCGTGTGTGAGCGACTACATGTGGCGCTCCGTGGACAAGTCCAAGGGACTCGGCGAAGGAGACGGCCAGAAGCTCACACTCTACTCGCACGATCTCGCGAATGCGACCGCAAGCGCTCGCACCAACGCAGTCGGAGGCGATCAAGAGGAGGTACCGGTGGTGGTCTTGTTCTACGTGTCTGTGGTGGCCTCAGAGCCAACCACCAAGTTCGCGGTGGCGGTGATGGCGTCGGGACAGAAGATGGAGCCGTCACACGCGGTGGCGGTGGTCGACACGCTCATCCAGCAGTTCAACGCGCTCTCCAAGTCGTTGCAGAGCCCCGCGCCAGCACGTTTTGATCCCCCAGCAACGCTGCTGCGTCCCGTTGCGGAGGTCTTCGATGAGATCAGCGAGAGCGGTGCTGTGGACCACCACCGTTCAGTAGGAGGTTCCTTGGATCGAACTATGTCGAGACGCAGACAGCAGATGCACGACGACGAAGATGAATCGAGCCCCGAGCCGACAGAGCCGCGGCAAGGGGGTGCTCTCAAACATGATGACAGAGGGTCCGGCGAAGACAGCGCTGGGAACAGTGATGCTAGCAGCGAAGAAGAAGACGCGGACTCGTTCCAGCACCTCCTGGAGTCCGTGAGCGAGAAGCGAGGCTTTGGCGCACGCAAGTCCAAGTCGTTCTTACTATCGGGGCCGACGAGCGACCAGTTTGAGTTCGTTCAGGATGAAGTCGCCAACTTCGAGGATGCCGTAGCTCGGTACTCTCCAGAGCGAGTCCGATCATGCGATGGAGCTCCAGGCGTCAGCAAGGATGGCGCTCCGATCGACTCAAGTATGCTGGATGCGAGCTCTAATGTGGCAGCAGGCGATCGCCTACTGGATTGCTCGTTCGCTTCACGCGCACAGGTCGCTGCTCGCAGACGAATCGTCAAGAGTGCGAGGCGTCGCTTGTCTCCGCTGAAAGGCGTCGATGCAGCGGCACTGCCTTCGAAAGCAGCCGCGACAGCACTCCGAGTGGCCAAGTTCGCCCCCAAACCAGTTGCGTACAGCCTCAGCTCACTTGATCGCAGCAGCAGCAGCAGCAGTCACCTCCGCGTCTCCAAGTCCATCTCGACGTCGCAGCTGCCGTCGCGCCACACTGTTCTGCCAACTGTCCACTCGAACTCGTCACTCAAGTAGCAACCACGACCGCTGGATCGAGCCATCGAGAAGGAGAACGCTGCATTCCTTCGGCACATCCACACATCTATCTGCACGCATGTTGGGTTGGCTCTCCAAGGTCAAGAGAGCCGCGGTACTGTGCTATCTGCACGAGTCTGGGGGAGGGTTCGATCGTTCGTTCGTTCGCCCTCCTAGCATCGGCCGCTGACGGACGAGGCGAGCAGCTCGGACACATCCGCGTATTTGAGTCCGACGGCGGTGACGGTGTCGAGCGAGGGCTTGCCGACTGGGAACCAGATGAAGTCCGGGTGGTTCTCCTGCGACTTGTCCACCCACTCGCCGCCGATGATGTTGTCGCTCTCGTCCAGCTCGAGGATGTACGTGTAGTCGGCGCTCTTGGTGCTCTTCTCGACCTTGCCGGTGCTCACGAGGGGGCCGTCCTCGCTTGCCTCGACGATCCACTTGAAGCGCGTCTTGACGTACATGAGCTTAACTGCCGACGGGTTGAACGGGTAGCTGTTCGTGCGGAAGTACTTACTGCCAGCCTGTGCCGGGTCGATCTGCGTCGCCTCGAGCACCTCATAGCTGCGCACCGGTTGGTTCCACACCTCTGCGCCGGCAGTGACGTCAACGATGAACGAGTGACTGAGCAACCCGAGCATGTTGGACATCGCGATGTGGAAGAAGCCCGCGCCGACGTCCCTGCGCGTGATGTCCTTGAAGCGCCCGTACTGGTCCTTGTTGTTCGCCTCGCTGTCCTTCCCGTTGAAGCGCGTGCCGGTGAACACGGTGTCGATGTGCGCGCCGTCGTACGCCATGGAGACGAGCGCCTTGATGTCGAACGGCTGGAACGTCACGCCGTTCTTCGTGACCGGACACTTGGGCTCGGCTTCGAGGAGCGCGGCCGGCGCCCACGCGTGGCAGATGCCGAACCACGTCGGGATGCAGAAGCCTCGCCCCTGGCCTTCGCGCTTGGCGCACCGACTACCGTCGCCTGTGAACCAGCAGTCAAAGTCGTTCGAGCACGCCTTTCGCGTGTTCTGGGACTGGATGCCGTTCACCTCCGAGACCTTGTTCATGAACGCCTTGACGTCGAGCTCGAACGCCTTGGCGTACTTCTCGGCGGGACTCGCCTGCCGCCGGTCCCACTTGTAGTTGATGCTGTCCAGGAACACGGGCCAGTAGCTGCTCGGCCACGGCACGGGATCGATGCCGCCTTTGCGGGGCAGATCGTCGAACGAGTACACCATCTGCGTGCCGAAGAAGGTCTCGAGTCGCGCGAGGTCCTCGCTCGTCGCGACTTCGAGCTGGCGACCTCCGACGGTCGCGTTCTCGTAGTTCGCGGCGACCACTCCGCCCACTCCGCCTCTGTACTCCTTGTCGCTCGTGGCGTTGAGCTCCCTCGGACCTGTGGCGACGCTGTCTGCGGCCGCGACGAGCAGATCTGCGAGCGAATCTGGGAGCGACCTCGCCATCGCGCGATACGAGACCGAGTCCTCGGGAACCTGCGCGCCGAACGCCGGGTGGTTCGCGTCCAGAGCCACCGTCTTCCCCACGGGCGTGAACGGGTTGTACTCGAGCGGAGAGCCCCACGCGACTTGCGCTCCGAGCTGGAGCGCGAGTGCGGCCGAGAGCGCGAGCGTCTTGGCGACCATTGTCAACTAGGTGAGGGCCTGCAAGTTCGGAAGTGAATGAAGAGCTCCGTTCGTCCACGGGACTCGATCGGCGCGCGCAGACACGTTCGCATCCGGTTCGGGTGCCACCCAAGTGCACCGGAGGTCTCAGAGGTCAGACCCACCCAGATGGGTCCACCGTAGAAGCAGCGCTTGTGGCGTGCATCCGGTTTCGCTGTATGCGCTGCCCTCCCTTACATGCGCGCAGTGGCCGCGTCGCCTCTACGTCAAGGGTGACCAACGCGAAGGCAACGGCCACCACGTACAAAGCACATCACAACTTGTTACTTCACGCGAACACACACATGCTCCCCCTACGACTGGCATACTTAGCAGCTGCCGTTGATGGACGCGTCCAGCAGCTCTTTGACCTCCTTGTACTCGAGCCCGACCTCGGTCTTGGCGCTCGCGTCAGGCGCCGCCGCCGGGAACCACAGGAAGTCCGGATGGTTCTGGTTCGAACCGAAGAGCCACTCGCCGCCGAGGATGCGGAACGCCGCGTCCGTCTCGAGCAGGTACTCGTAGTCAGCGTACTGCGTGTACGCGTCCGCGCGCTTGGTCGCGACAAGCGGCCCGTCCTCGCCCGCCTCGACGATCCACATGAAGCGCGTCTTGACCTGCAGCAGCCACTTGGCGTCCGCGTTGAACGGGTACGTCGGCCGGTTGTAGAACGTCTTGCCCGCCATCTCGGGCGAGTGCCACGCCATCTCGAGCACCTCGAAGCTGCGCACCGGCTGGTTCCACACCTGCGCACCGGCAGTCACGTCCACCACGAACGTGTGGTTGAGCAGCCCGAGCATGTTGGCCATCGCGATGTGGAAGAAGCCCGGACCGAGGTCGCGCCGCCGCACGTCGCGGAAGCGCCCGAACTCGTCCGTGGCGTTCGGCTCGTTGTCCTTGCCGTTGAAGCGCGAGCCCGTGAAGACGGTCGAGAGCGCCGCGCCGTCGTACGTGAGCGTGAGCAGCGCCTTGATGTCGAACGGCTGGAACGTCACGCCGTTCTTCGTGACCGGACACTTGGGCTCCTTCTCGAGAATCGCCGCCGGCGCCCACGCGTGGCAGATGCCGAACCACGTCGGGATGCAGTATCCCTTGGTCTTCCCCTCGCGCTTGGCGCAGATGCTGGCATCCTGCAGCGGCGCGCAGTCGTCGTCGCTCGAGCACGCCTGGCGGTGGGACTGCGAGTCGATGCCGTTGACTGCCGAGACCTTGTCCACGAACGTCTTGACATCGTGGTTAAACGCCTTGGCATATTTCTCCGCGGGGCTCAGCGCGCCCGCTCCCTGCTGCCATCGGTAGTTGAGCGAGTCCTGCGCGATGGGCCAGTAGCTGCTCGGCCACGGCACGGGGTCGATCCCGGCCTTCGCGGGCAGCTTGGTCAGGTCGCGCTCCATCGGC
Organism: Globisporangium yorkense; assembly: GCA_023333695.1. NCBI lineage: Eukaryota > Oomycota > Peronosporomycetes > Pythiales > Pythiaceae > Globisporangium > Globisporangium yorkense. Next base: position 8,218 of record JAASFH010000560.1, read on the forward strand.
TGCTTGAAGTAGCGCTCCAGGCGCTCGAGGTCCGTGGATCCGTGCAGCTCGAGGCGGCGGGTCGAGTCGCTCGGCGCGTCGGCGCCGGGACTCACGAATCCTACATCGTCGGCGTCGGCGCCCGTGAGGACGTCGAAGGTCGTCGTAGCCTCGAGGTACTCGGCGCCGCGCGCCGGGTGGTGCGCGTTCAGCGCCACGACCTCACCCACGTCCATGCGCGGGTTGGTCTCGAGTGGCGACGCATTGACACGCGCGGCGGCAGTCGCTAGCACCAGCAGTAGCGCTGTCTGCAAGGGGCTCATGGTGCTGGAGGCGACGGTCGAAGAAGAAGGCGAATGCGAGCATGTAGGTCGGCGGGAGCCATCGCGCCATGTAAGATGCGGGCGACAAGCGCGTTCTTCCCGGCTGCCAGGTGGCCGCGCGGCACCGGAAGTGAGTCCCGCGTGACGCAGCTGGCAGGTGGCACGTAAAAGAGTTGCAGGTGGTGGGTGCTCCGACTCGATTCGAGTCGGAAAACGAAATTGAAACCTGTTCCTGTTTGACAACCATCTGGCGCGAACGAAAATGCCCGATCCAAACTCGAGCTTCAACACCGACACGATGAATGCAACGAAGGCACTCGCCGTGTTACCGCTCTTAAGCTCCAACTTCTCCTACGTCACACGCTCGCCTCCCTGCCTGCTGCCTTCGTCTTCGTCTCTTTCTCCACCGTCTCCACTCGCTCAGCGCTGCGCTGCTCGCTCTCGGAGTCGCCCACGTCCGCGAGCTTCACGGCGCTGTCGACCGTGTCGTACGGGCGGCTGTGCACGTCGCCTTCGCCACCGACGTCTCCGGTGATGGCCACCCCCGCCTTCTTCTTCTTCGCGCGCTTCGCCTTGGGCTGCACCGGCAGCCGCAGCGCCGTGCCGCAGTGGCGGCAGAAGTTGGCGTCCTGCTGGTGCATCCCGCGGAAGCAGCGCGTACACTCGCAGTTGAGGCGCAGCGCCTCGCCCTCGGTCTGCGTGTTGAGCACAAGCGGGCACGCGATGACACCGTACCCCGTGAACATGACCACGGCCGCGATGAGGCGCCCAGGCACTGTCTGCGGCGCGATGTCGCCGTAGCCGACGGTCGTGAGTGTCACGACGGCCCAGTAGAGGCTCACGGGGATGTTCGAGAAGCCGTTTTCCTCGCCCTCGATCAGGTACATCGTGCAGCCGATCACCACGATGAGCGAGAAGACCGTGAACATGAACACGGCCACGCGCATCTTGTTGGCGTCGATGTTCTCGTTCAGCGCGCGCGCCGCGTCCACGAAGCGCACGAGCCGCAGGACGCGGAACACACGGATGACGCGGAAGATGCGCAGCGTCGCGAGGTCGGCGAGCGGCCGCGCCGGTGGCAGGAAGAACGCTGCAGATGGAGCAAAGCGAGCGTGTGAGAAGGTGTCACGATGGAGAACCGGGATAAGAGCAACACGCTCTGGTACGCACTGATGAACGTCGGCACGATGGACGAGATGTCGACGATGCCCATGGCACTGCAGATGTACTCGCGCGGACGCCGCAGGCAGCTCACGCGGAGGATGTACTCGCATGAGAACACGAGCGTGAATATCACCTCGCAGCCGTAGATGAATTCCCCGTGGTCCCTCCGGATGTTGTGCACACTGTCCATGATGGCTGCGGCGAAGAAAGCACGCACATGCAAGCTTCACGGTCAGCACACAGTCGGCTTCACGCAGACACACAGACTCGCGGACTCATGGACTCACCTAGCACGACGCTCGCGGTGATCATGATGAGCAGGATGACGCCGCAGAGCTGCCCGTGCATCGTGTTGCTGCCGAAGAGCGTCTCGTGCACATATTTCCAGAAGATGCCGTCGCGCGTGTCGCCGTACTCCTCCTGCTCGCAGATGCCCTCCTCCGAGATGTCGAGCTTGCTCCACGTCTGCTTGATCGCCGAGTTGGGCAGCTGCATGAAGTTGCGCAGGCGCTGGCGCGCCGTGAGCGGAGTGTCGGCCATCATCTCATCTGCAGAGAACTCGAGCGCTGTCGATTCGCCTTTCGAGCCTCCGGCGCGACCTGAGCCGCGGATCTCGATCTCCACCTCCTCGTCCTCGCCGTTGTCGTTGTCCGGCGTGTCAGGGGTGTCGTAGGGTCTCGGAACGATGGCAGCCATCGTGCGGTGAGGCTGGTACTGGATAGAGTCAACTTGCTGCAGCAACGTCTTTTTCCGAGTGAGGCTCGAGGCGAGTCGTGAACAAGTGAGAGGACAAGCAAGAGTGAGAGGAAGGCATCTCCGACTTGAGGAGGTCTTGAAGGTCTTGCTTGGAGGTCTATTTTCACTGCACACATCGCAGTCACGCAGACATCGCAAGTTGGATCGCTCCCGACAAGATCAGCGGAACCAGATCTCTTCTCAAGATTGATTGAGCGGATATCCGAACACAACGACGTAGACTTCCTCCCCCAGAGCGAACAGTGATCTCTGGCACGTCGGCTCAATGCAAAAGGCTCGAAGGTGGCGCTGACAGTCGAGACAGTGTTCATTGACGAGCACAAGACGTACAACGAGTGCATAAAACACGGCCACGAAGCTTTCAAAACATGCCGAAGAGCTTCTCATTCGCCCTCGTTATCTACACCTACGACTTGCACCAAGGTGTGTGTGTGCGTGACTCAGTCGCAAGCTTACACAGCCTACAGCTTGAGCGGGAGCACGTCCTTGTGGTACTTGGCGCGGAAGTAGTCGCGCACGGGGCCGAGCACGATCAGCTTCTCGTACAGGATCGCCGTGACTGTGTTCGCCATGCCGATGCCGAAGAGCTCCCAGCGGAACGAGATCGGCAGCGGGATGTCCGGCAGCGCCACCACGTTCGTGCTCGACGCCACGCGGAACTGGTCCGTGAAGCGCGTCGGCGGGCCGAGGAACAGGATGCACAGCACGACCGCGAGCAGCAGGTAGTAGCCCATGAGGAAGAAGTTGCGCCACACCGGACGGCGGAACTTGGAGCCGAGCGTCATCGTGATGCCCGTCACCATCTGCTGCCAGCACACGAGGAACCACAGGCTCGAGCCGAGGTTGCTGTCCTGCAAGTGCCACCACTGCACGAGGTTCACGTTCGCCGGCGAGAACGGGCAGTACCACGACTGGCCCATCACGTAGCGAATGCCGGCGTAGAGGTACACCTCGTGGATCACCCACGCGCCGATCAGCGAGAAGAGCGTCGTGGGACCCACAAGGCTCGACGTCGGGCGCTGCGTGTTCAGCACCTTCTGCGGGCGCGAGCGCGTGATGCCGTACGACAGACCCACGAGGATCGCGCCGTCGAGGTACATGAAGCCGAACTGCGAGATGAACACGCCGTTGTAGTACATCACGAAGCGGCAGCCGATACCGATGAGGCCGTACATGATCAGGTACTTGACCGAGCCGAACGACGTCGCGAGCGCACCACGGCCCTCGAGCACCAGGTCCACGATCGACTGCAGCGAGCGAGTCTTGCTCGTGAACGGCGACACCACCGACGCCTCCGCGTCACTCAGAGCCACGCCCACGTGCGCGATACGAAGCGCACCGCAGTCGTTGCCGCCGTCGCCGCACATGCCCGTGACGGCGCCCGCAGCCATGTGGAGCTTCACGCAGTCGACCTTGCCCGCAGGGGTCATGCGGCTGAAGATGCGGATGTGAAGCAGCAGGTTCTTGATCTCGCCGATCTTGACTAGGTGGTCGAACGCCTTGCCCGTGACCGCGAGCTCCACCGTCTGGTTGAACTGGATGAAGTCGCTGATCTGCTCGCTCGTGTACACGACCTGCGTGTCCACGTCCTTCCACACGAGCGTCAGGCCCGTCGCGGCATCCGCGACCATGTCGCCGAGGATCACGCTCGAGCCCTCGTCCACCATGCCACTCGCGCGCGCAATGAAGCAGCCCGTCATGGCGTTGTCGCCCGTGATCATCACCGAGCGGATGTCGCCCTTCTTGAGCGTCAGCAGCGCCTCGCGCGAGTCGTCCTTGAGCTCATTGCGGAACATGATAAGACCGAGCAGCGAGAGCCCCTCCTCGACCGTGTCGCGGCTCGACAGGAACGCGTGCAGCTCCGCCTCCGTCAGCTCGCCCACCTCCTTGAACGCGATACCGAGCACGTAGCAGCCGTCCTTCGCCAGCTTCTCTGCCGTCTCCGTGTAGTTGGCCGGCACCGACTCGGGCTTAGACACTGTCTCCATCTTCTCGTACGAGCCCTTGCAGAACACGTACAGCTTGCCCGTCGCGCTGTGCTTCATCACGACGCTCATCGACATGCGGTGGTGGTCGAACTCGAAGCGCTTGACGAACTCGAGCTTCTCCTTGCCATCCGCCGACTCGACGACCGGCAGGCGGCCCTCCGACTCGATCAGCTTCCACTGCGTGCTCTTGAACATGCGCACCTCCACCTCGTTGCCCACGAGCTCGCCCTTGAGCGAACCGAGAGCGTGCGTCGACGCGAGCGAGTACTTCATGAGCTCCGGGAGCGCCGCCGTGGCCACGTCGTTCACCTCCGGCAGGAACTCGGCCTTGTCGCTCACGGGCACGCAGCCGCGGAAGTCGAGACCCTCCTTCGTGATCGTGCCCGTCTTGTCGAAGCAGAACACACGGACCTTGCCGCAGAGCGTGATGCGCTGCGGGTTGAGGCAGAACACCTGCTGCTTCTGGAGGCGCTTGGCAGCGTTCACCTGGCCGATCGTCATGACCACCGGCAGCAGCGGGTTGAGCACCGCCGAGAACATGAACATGCCGTACACGAACGCGAAGAGCGTGTTGCTCAGACCGGCGTTGTCCATCAGGAACTTCATCGCGAGGTACGCCGCGACGAAGCCGAACACGAACAGGAACGAGAACACCGCCTTGAGGTGCTCGTCGTACTTGAACTTGATCGGCGCAGGGTACAGGATCGCCTGCACGAGCTGGCCGCGGCTCGTGTGCGCGCCCGTCGACTGCACGACCGCGAGGATATCCTCGTCACGACCCGACGCGAGCGTCTTCGTGCCCGAGAAGAGCGTGTACTTCTTGCCGTTGCCATCCGCAACGTACACGTCGTGGCTGTCCTCCGGCACGGGGAACTTCTGCACCGGCATCGACTCGCCCGTAAGCATCGACTCGTCACACACCGTCGCGCCCTTGACCACCACCAGGTCGCACGGGATAATCCAGTTCTCCGTCACGCGCACGAGGTCGCCCGGCACGAGGTCGCTCGACGGGATCGTCATCCACGCGTCGTCGCGCTTCACGCTCACCTCCGACTGGATGTGCGTCATCTTGACGATCGACTCGAACATGCCGCGCTTCGCGAGGATGTTCACGCCGGCCGCGAGCACGATCACGACCGTGTTGAGCGCTGCCACCCACGTGTAGTCCGTGAAGTACCACACGTAGTAGCACATGAGTTGGTAGATGTAGAAGAACGAGAAGAACTCGTCCACGATCGACTTGCCGAACGACGGCATCTCGACCTCGATCGCGTTGCGGCCGACAATGTCGAGGCGGCGCGAGTACTCCATTGTCGTGAGGCCCGCCGAATCCGACAGGATGCGGTCGTACGTGTCCGGGAGCACGATCGAGCCAGGCACGAAGCGGCCCTCCACGTGGTCGTACGTATAGCGCAGGTGCTGGAACTCAAGGTAGCGGAAGCCCTCCAGCGTCGTGTACACCGGCACCGTCGCCTTGTAGCCCTCGCGCACGTTGCGGAAGATGAACTTCTCGACGCGCATCACGAGCTGCGAGACGCCAGAGCGGTCCGCGAGCAGCACCTCCGTCACCTCCGGCTTGAAGAGCGTCACGCGGTTGCAGCGGTCGAGCGAGTCCGGGATGCGGAAGAAGTTGAGAAGCTGCTCGCTGAAGACCACGACGACCGCGAACCACACCGACGCCACGACCCACAGCGTGATGAACACCTTGATGACCACGTTCACTGGGTCGAACCACCTGTCGTAGCCGCCCTTGCCTTCGAACTTGCCCGTGTTGTCGCGGATCGTGAGGATGATCGGGATGTTGAGGAAGACTGTCATGAGCACGAAGTACACGAACACGCCCTTGCCCACCACCGACGACGAGTAGCCCGTCTGCTCCACGTCCTCGACGCTGTTGCGCAGCTTCACCTCCGAGGCGCGCATCGCGAGCGACGGGCCAGAGACCTTGCTGAGACCCGGAGTCTCCGGGCCGCCACGGTTCTCCAGCAGCTTCTTGCTGCCGTCGTCCTCGCCGTTCACGACGACCGCGACCGGAATGTTCGCGCTCGACGAGCTAGACGGCGACGACGTGCTGCGCACCCTCCGGTAGACCACCCAGAGCAGCAGCGAGCCGAAGCAGATCCCGTAGATCGTGTAGAGTACTACGAACGCAGTCTCCTTGAACGTCGTGAAGCGGTACTTACCGGAGCCGAAGCCCGGCTGGCACTTGCTCACCTCAGCGGCCATGATCGGTTTGCACTTGGCACCGATCGGGAACGAGACGTTGTTGTTCTTCGGGCTCTTCTTGGCCCACCAGAAGACCGAGCCATACTCCGAGTCGTCCTTGAGCGTCGCATTGTACGTGAAGTGGTCGTCGTCGCTCGAAGGCTCGAACGAGCACTGCTGCTCCGGGAAGCTGAGGTTGCCCTTGCTGGTCACGCCCTTCAGGCGGCACGTCTTGGCCGGGTCGCCGTACGTGTACGACGGCGTGTCCGGGCGGTACATGGAGAGCTCCTGTCCGATGGGCGCCCAATTGATCTGGCGGCTCTTCTTCCAGCCCTCCTCGTAGAACGAGCCGAAGTCGGCGCCGGTCGGGCGGTTGTACTTGATGAAGAGCTCGAGCGTCGGCTCCTTGTCGCCGTCGACCGTGCCGAGGTCGCAGCAGTAGTACTCGGGCGCGTGGTTGATGGGGCAGGCGGGGTAGTCCAACTGCGAGTCCGTGGCGGCAGCCAGCGGTGCCGCGAGGGCCGCGAGCGCTGCGACGATCGCCGTCTTGGGCAGCATGCCTGTCAGACGGACGGGGTGGTCGGTCTTCCGGAGCCTTCGACGGGTGATACGGTTGTGCGAGCCGCGGGAGATTGGGAAGTGAGCGAGCGCGTCTGGGAGACGGCGACGCCACCAACGTGTGTGTGCGCGCGGAGCTGTTGGGATTGGAAGCGGGAGCGCGGGACACGACGCGGACGAGTGGTTGATGGAGCAAACTGGCTTGCAGGTCGCAGATGGTTGGCTCCGATCTGTTCCGAGGCGACTTATGTCGCCCATCACCGGCTTGAAGTGTCATCGCCCATTCTTTATCGCAAGCCTTGACCGGGTTTGGAGATAAAGAAAGGACGTACTAAGAACGCTGTGTGTCGTGCGCTTTCAGAACTGCGTCGAAAGAAGACTTGGTTCCAGTATACAGATGCAAAGTTGGGTGTCTCGACTCTCTATCAGGACGCTCCCCTGCGCCGCCACCCCCTGCCAGCTCCCGCTCGCATTGCTGCCGAGTGCCGTACGCTTCAGGTGTTCACATTCTGTTCCACTGTACGTTTCTTTAAATTGATGTGGGTTCAAAACCAAAATAGTGAAAAAAGTGGGTATGGTATCACAACGTTTCTATAAATTGATTACAGATATAGAGGGCATATACAGCAAGAATAAGACCCAATTTTCTAAGTTTATACGGCGGCGTGTCTGAGCCTCCGCCCCGAGAGCCGTCCTGCGGCCGTGAAGCTTCACTACGACATCATGCAGCTGCAGCGCGCGAGCACGGTGGTGATGCGCAGCATGGCGTGAGTCTGCGTCGCCAAGTGGAAGCCTTCAGTCAAGAGGATCAATCAACGAGTGTACGCGACTCTTTAAATTTGTCACCTCGAAGTCTGATGACAAGCTTAGCGAGAATATACGACGGATCTTGCTGCGGA
>JAASFH010000561.1:0-16063 GCA_023333695.1 Globisporangium yorkense
ACAAGCAAAAACAAACAACAAAACGATTACAAGACGAACACAAAACACCACATGAAATAAATCAAGACAACACGTAAAACAAACGACAAACAAACAAACAAACAAACACAGTGATCGGCATATCTGCTCTATGGTTGGTCCCCAGCATCACGGTCGAAGCGACTTGCATAAAGGATTGGGAATATAGAGCCATCAATCAGTGGAGCAGGCTTTCCAGCGAGCGCCGCGAGAGCGCAGGCGGTCCGACTGCTCGACACCGAGACTTCGCTGTTCAACTGTTTGCATCGCTTGTCCCTCACAGAAGGCGCCACGGCGGCAGCAAGCAAGCGTCCCGGAGGAGCTGCGAGCTGCGCGCGGCAGTCGGGGCGAGATCGCACGGCCCTGGGGCCACCACTGTGAAAAGGTGGCCGCCACAGACCCAGTTGGATATTCAGGGCACGCACACACACATGCACACAGACACACATATACACAGATGGCTGTTGAGGGTGGTCGAGCTGGTGGTGGTGACGACGTGCGCAAGTGCGAGAATGAGCTGAGTGGAAGAGTGCGCCAGCGTGCCTTTTGGCGCTTTGCGGGGCTCGCGACCAATCGTTTTGTGTTGAAACTTCGAGAACAATAGAATAGAGTGAATCATTTCTAACGCATTCTAACGTTTCGAATTGCACCGCAAAGTCGCGAATCTCTTGTCAGCCCAGCCTGCTCGTCCAACTCGGAAGCGAACACGATGATCGCCGCCAGCGTTCAATTGAGCGCTCGTATCACCTCTTCATGGATCACAAGCGCGCAGGTGGAATCTTCGGGTGCTCAAAGTACAATTACTCGGACCTGCTGCTCGCCCAGAGGTCCTGCTTCACTGACGGACTGCCTCGATCGAAATGGCCTCGCGAGCTTCTTACTATCATACCTACATGCAGCTCCACGAAGTGTGCGCCGCTCTACGCCAGCTCCGGCGGCGCTCTCCGTGACTACTGTTGACTGAATTGCGGTTCCAGCTCAGGCATGAACAGGTTCGCCTCGCCAGCTCCCATGATCTTCGCCAACGCTCCATCCAGCAGTTCGCTGCCACCCTTGCCTGGCGCCTGGTTGTCGTGCGAGGACAACCTCTCGCTGCTCAAAGAGGGCACCTCCGCGGCGACTCCTTCCTGGTTCGTTGGCGAGTCGGCGCGCATGATGATGTCGTCCGCTGGGCTTGTCTGCAGCTCGTACGTCTTCGAGTCCAGCACGGCGGGGTTCTGCTCGCTGCGCAACAACGAGTCCGCGAAGTGGTAGTTGTTGTCTTCATCGTCGAAGCCTCGAGTGCGGGACTTGGACATCGAGCCTTCGCTGCTCGTGTCCGACATGCACTCTTCCTCCACGTTGTACCGCCGTCTTCTCCGTCTTCCAAGAGCGTCCTTGAGCAACTCGTACCGAAGTTCGTAGTCTGTGAACTCTGCGCCAGATGGAGACTGGTCCTCCACATCCACCGACGACTGATCTCCAAACACCGACATCATTTCGGACTCGTTCGACGGGTCCGAGTCCGACACGACATTCTCGGTATACGCGGACATCTGCTGGAGCTGCACACGGAGGTCATCGGTGATTTGCGTCTGCTGCTCCAGGAGAGTTGCGAGCTTTGCGTTCTGCTCTTCCAACTGCGCGTTCTTGCCAACGAGGGCGTCGTGCTTCTTCTGCAACTCCACCTGCAACATCAACACGCTCGTCAGCACCAACATGACCCCGACATCAAAGCAACACCAAACTTACATAGGCGGCTTGCATCGCAGCAAGCTTCTCCTCCATCGACGCTTCGAGGACTGGAGACCGTGCAGAGCTCACAGGAAGCACTGCAGATGGTTCAGCAGTCACACCACGTGGCACACCAGCACTCGCTTTGTCCCTCTTCGTCACAGCAGCGCCTGCCTGACTCAGCGCGTTGATCCAGCGAACGTTCGTCGACACCATGCCATCCAGCAGGCTCCTCATCCCCGCACTCTCTTTCTGCAGATACTCCAGGTGTTTGTCGAACACGTTCAGGTCCACGCGGCGCGTCTTCGTCGCGCTGTCGACCGGGTCGTTGTACATGCCTTGATGGGATCCGTTCGAAAGCGTCGTTGGCATCTCCGAACGGACCGAGTTCTGTTATGCAGACAGACACACGACAGCCGCAGCAGCGGTTAGTCGCTACCATTCAGGAACACTGAGATGCACACATCAAAAGTGCGTACTTGAGAGGGGGACTTCCGAATCACTCTTCTCCGCGGCGACGATCCGTGGCGAGCAGGCGGCTTGGAGCTCGGCTCGGGGGGCGGTGAGGACTGTGCCGCCCGAGGCGAGCCCATCGGCGAGTCTGGAGACAAGTCGATGATCGTAAATCGGCCCTTCACTTCCGTTTTCCCGATTCTGCAATATACATGTACGTGTCACTCACAGAGTTAGTTTTAACCGCATCACGCACGCGTCCAGTGACGTGGGCACTCGGCCACACGCCAACTCATGAACCAGCGACGCACGCACCTCGGCTGAGGTGGAGCCGCAGTCTTCGCCGCTTGCTCGGTCGCCTGGCCGTTCTGCGCCACGGCGGTCCCGTGGTTGAACTCGTCAAAGTCCGGGATGTCGGTGACGACGAAGCGGCGCGGTGTGCGGTACCGGCGCCCCGTGATCTTGCTGCCAGCACCAGCAGAAGCGCTCAGGCGTACGTTCACCCGCGACTCGCTCGTGACGCTTTGGGCGCCGACCGACGACGACGTCGACACTGTGCGCTCGAGCGTTCCACGCACGATCTGCTCCATCTCGACCTGCTGTTGCTGCTGCTGTTGCTGGAGCTGCTGCTGGTGGTACTGCTGGATGAACTGCTGGTAGTGCGGGAGCGCGGGGCTCGTGGCTTCGGCGTCGCCCACGAGCGCGTCCAACTGGCGCTCGAAGGCCACCAGGTGCTGCTGGTGGTCGCTGCTGCGCGAGTCGCCGGCGCTGAACGACGCCGCGACAGGGCGGCCGGCGCGCACCGCGCGCTTCCACGGGCTCGTGGCCGCGCTCATGGACGTCGCGGCCGCGTGCGCGTCGGGGCCGAGCTGCAGGCTGCGCGGCATCGCTCGCTCGCTCGCTCTTCCGCTGGTCGCGCTCTCTCAATCGCCGCCCGCGCTCGCTCTCTCTAATGGCTCGAAGGTGCTGTGTCCGGAGACTCGCACACTCGCACACTGCACCTTCACGCCCGCAAGTGCACTCGCACTCGCGCTCCGCTTGTTTTGTCTTGTGAGACGCAAAAACGCTCAATATCGTGCTTGAGCAAGGCCCGGGTCAGGTTTAGCTTGTTCTCGAACCCGAAAACCCGGACTGGACCGAATTCGATGGACAATTCATTTGTGTTGAGTATGCATCTGGCAAAAGTGAGACTGGAGCGGGCGGGTTTCACAACCTGCGGGTTTGAATGTACGAGACTTTTGGGAACCCGTTTTTCGAGGTGGAAGAGACAGAGAAGACGAGACGACTGACTTGAATAAAGTATGGTGCATGTAGACGGTGATGACAAAAACAAGGGAAGTGAGTGGACTTGAAAAACCTATACTTCGTGAAAAACAAATGGTGCGCTTTAACCATTTGACCTCTAAACCTCCAAGGTCTTGAGCGTCAGTGCCTTGGCGCTCAAAGCGTGCTGGCATCGGCGCCAAAGCGCGCTTGCTATAAGACTCAGGTAGGGATCGACGACACACTCGATGCACGCTTGAGAAGAAACGGTGGTCTACTGTCGGCACTCAACTTGAAGTATTTCGGCACTTGACTTTGCACCGGCATCAGGACTTTCGCTCTCGCTATGATCACTGTTGCGAACCTCCGCCGTTCTCCCTTGAAGCGCAAGCCCGAGCGCTGGCCACAAGGTTTGAGCAACCTGTGAGCACACACTACGCTTTGCTCGCTAGTCTGGCAACACCTGGCACACTTACAGAGATCGATCGATCCTCGATTCGTACTTGATCGAGGATGAATGAACCCTTTACATAACCCGGTTTTCGTCTCCACGACATACACTCCGCGAATGGGCCCGTGGCGCGACGTGTACGAGCGCGACTGGCGCGCCTTCGCCTCGCGTGCGCTCACGGACGCCTTCGGCGACGCGCCGCCCGCAGTGACAGATGCCGACCGCGCGTACCTAGTGGCGCTGCTGGGCTCTTTGGGCGTGCGCGACCACGCGGCGCCGTCCGCCTCGTCCTCGTACTCATCGGCAGCACCAGCAACGTGCAACTCGCACGACACGCAGCCGCTCGATGACCTGCTGAGCGGCGCGGACGCATCGACGTCCTACGTGTACACGACGCCGCGCAAGCAGGAGCTCGAACTCTCGTCGCACTTCTTCCCGCGGTTCTCGGCGCAGGACTTTCTCCCGACCAACTCGCGTCGGGAGAGCGCGTCGCAGACGCTGCGCCTGCGGATGGCGGACGTATCGCCCATCGCGCCGGTGCGCGAGCACTCGCCGATGCGCTTCCACCATCGTCACTACGAACAGCAGCAGCAGCAAGGGATGGAGCTGGACGCAGACTCAATGATGTCGACGCCGCGCACCGGCTCGCCGTCGTCGCCATCGGTGCCCGATTCTCTGGAGGCGGCGGTGCTGCGCTCCGGGGACGAAGAGTTTCATACACCGCGGCCGTCGGGCAACACCCAGCGCGAGCGGACGGGACTGCGCGAGCGACGCAGCGCGCTGCGGGAGCTCTCGGTGCGCGAGAGCCGTGTTGGTGCCCTCGACGTGTCCATGCAGTCGATGAACTTGAGCGATGACGGCTTCATGATCATCGACAACCCGGACGACGAAGTAGGAGCAGCACACGCCGCAGCGCGTGACGATCACAGTCGGACGGCTGTATACTCGCAGGATCGAGAGCTCAGAGAGAGCGGCCAAGCGCGAGAGGAGCACGACCAGGTCCCGAAGGTGCTCCACTTCAGTAGCGACAGCGAAGACGAAGAGATGGAGTACGAGTTTGGCGACGGGCAGCCGGACGACGAACCCGATGACGATGACCGGGGCGAGGAGATGGACCTGACCTACGACGACCATGCCGACGACCTCACAGTGAATGGCACAGCTGAAAGAGAGACATCGTTCCCAGTCGAGATCAAAGCTGAGCCCGAGAGCGAGGGCTTCGAGCTGCTCGGGGTGATTCCTGCGCCGTCCGCGCTTCCAGTGACACTTCTAGACCAGCGTGAGAACCGCCCGAACGTCGTGAACGCTTCTCGCGAATCGTGCGACTCAGTGGACTCCAACCATGGTACGATCAGAGGATGCAGTGAAAGGTGTGCTTGGACACTTGGGTGTGGCTGAATACGTGCGATGGTGCGTTCTGCAGGGCCGGTACAGCGTCCGCGCCGCCGGCCAGTCTTTCAGACCCGGCTGCCGCTCGAGATCGAGTACCGCTCCACCACCGACCGCCGGCGCAGAACTCAACGGCGCAGGAGTCTCCTGCTGAAAGAGATCGGACCGTATCGCGAGCCGGAGTTGCGTGTGGAGCTTGCCTCCTACCAGCAGCGAGCAGTGGCATGGATGCAGGCACGAGAAGCGTACCCGAAGCAACTAGGTCCGGGCGAGAAGCCGAACTGTCATGCGCGGATCACGAACAAAATCCGGGGCGGGATCCTCGCTGACGAGATGGGGCTCGGCAAGACTGTCTGTTGCATTGGGCTCATCTGCGAGTCGCTGATAGAGAGCCGCCGGGAGTGCCAACGCGAGGCAGCAGCGTCCGGCTCCTCCATTCCGCGGATCAAGCCCCCGACACTAATCATCACGCCGCTGTCTATCCTCGGGCATTGGGCGAGCGAGATACGAAAGAAGACGAACCTCAGTGTGATCACGTATCACGGGAGCTCGCGCAAGACGTACCGCACAGCGATGGACTTCATGGGGGCGGATGTCGTCCTCTCCACGTACGACACGCTGCGGCTGAAGGAGTGCAAGGTTGGTCGGAGCGCAAACCGAATCAACGATGACGACGACGATGGTGACGGCAGCAGAGTAGGAGGACAGTCGACAGCAGAAGAAGGCGAGTGGCGGACGATACTGCGCAACACCGCGGAAGATCGGCGGTCATTCATGGGCTCCAAGCTGCATCAACTGTCGTGGCATCGCGTGATCCTGGACGAGAGCCACTTGATCACAAACGCGTCGAGCGCGCGAGCGCGGGCCGCGTACTCTCTGCAGAGCAAGCGGCGCTGGTGCGTCACGGGCACGCCGATCCAGAACAGCTCCAGCGACCTCGTGTCGCTCGTCGGGTTCTTGGGGATAACGCACGACATGGACGCCGAGCTGAACGACATCCTGCCGCACATCATGCTGCGGCGACTGAAAGCCACGGTCGACACTGTGTCTCGCGAACCGATCCTCACGCTCCCAGAGAAGATAGAAGAGAGCGTCGAGCTGCTGTTCGCGAACGAGCTGGAGGAAGCGTTCTACACGCTGCTGCATCGATCCACGAAGAAACAGGTCATGCAGTATCTGCAGGGCCGCGACGCACAGCCGCAATTCATGCACGTGTTCGAGCTGCTCCTGCGACTTCGGCAGACGTGCAACTCGTTCGCGCTGGTCACGCAGGATCCGGTCACAGAAGTCAGAGGCAGCGGAACGCTGCTGCTCGCGGAGGCGAGCGCATCCATGACACCTGGGGCGAAGCACACACGGCTGATCCAGCGCGTCGAAGCTCGATACGCCAGCGAGCAGCTGAGGCGGGAAGAGGCTCTCCCGAAGTCCACCAAGCTCTGCGCGCTTGTGTCCCACTTGAAGGCCGTGTGCGCGAAGAAGGAGAAGGCGCTGGTGATCTCGCAGTGGACGGGCTTCCTCGACCTGATCAGCGAGAGCTTGGAGAGCCACAACGCGTCCTCCGACTCTGCGCGCGTGATCTCGTTTGGGAAGTTGGACGGCCGCATGTCAGCGAGGGAACGAGACCAGACCGTCGCGTGGTTCCAGCAGGACAAGCGACTGGATGTGCTGCTGATCTCGCTCCGCACGGGCGGCATGGGACTGAACCTCACGGCGGCGTCGCACGTGTTCATCATGGAACCAAGCTGGAACCCGAGCGTGGAGAGCCAAGCGATCGATCGCGCGCACCGCTTCGGACAGGAGCGACCCGTTCGCGTCGTGCGCTTCATCATGAAGAACACGATCGAGGAGCGCGTGGTGGAGTTGCAGAAGAAGAAGCGCGAGCTGGCGAAGAACCTACTCGGGGACGCGACGGCGAATGCAGCTTCGAGAACGCAGGAGGAGACGCGCTTGACGAGAGCCGAGCTGCGGCAGCTCTTCACGCAGGGCCAGTCCGATGAATCGTAGTGTACGCATAACTTAGCACCTCCCACATCGTCTATCGCAGGAAGCTGTGAACGAAGAACGGCTAGTGCGAGAGCGACATGCTGGCTGCACGCCGACGCTTCTTGGACTGAGTCTCGGTGGTCTTGGAGACTGGTGAGCTGAAAAGCGCACGTTGGGTCGGAGTGGACGGCGTCTTCAGCAGCTGCTTGAGCGCATCGAAGCTCTCCACGGCGCTGATCATCAACGGGTGTCCGTCGACCGCGACGGGACTACAGTTCGCGTCCACCTCGGCATCGGAGTTGTTGTCTTGGTTCTCCTTGTGTTCTTGGTCGAACGTGGACGCGTGGACGTGCTGCACCAAGTTGAAGGCTGCCACGAAGTCATCCGATGACTGCACCGTGTAGCAGCGAGCTCCACTTTGCCAGCCGATGACGAGCTGGACGGCCGAAAGAGCCACGCTGGACGACTTGCAGAAGATCGAGTCGTAGTCTGCGTAGCACAGGTTCAACAGTGAGCATGAAGACCTGTGAGCGATACCTTCACGTTCATCTTATCGTCCTTGGTATGGAGGCAAAGCTTACCTTCTGCGACGAACTTCAGCAGCTCCGTGACAGGCTGGACGATCTCGTCGGCGTTCTTCAGCGCGAGCGCATGGACAAAGTCGCGCGCAAACGTGAACGTGTTCGGCGGGTTGAGCTCCCAGTTAACAATGCGCAGCAGGTGCATCTCGACGCTGCAGATGTCCTTCCTGGAGAATCGCCCCTCGCAGAGCAGGTCCAGTTCCTCCTGCACGAGCAGCACACACGCACAGCATGACCAGGTGCCAGTTGGTATCAGCATTGTCGCCTTACTGGCCATCCCTCAAGCGGACGCACCAGCGAGATCGGCTCCGGGTCGTGCATCTTGGAAGCGACGAAGACGCACACGAGCGACAGCAACTGCATCATGACCTTGTCGACCGACTCGGCGCACAAGAACTGGTCCATGAGCGAGATCGCGCAGCCGATCGTATCGACGCTCAGCGAGAACGCTTTGCCCGTCTGGACCATTCATCCATTCGAACGCTCGTCAGCCTTAGTCTTTGACTCTCTCCTGCCGCTTATACCACGCACCTCGAACATCCAGCGGCAGATCTTCACGCGCCACGCGTGCTTGAGCCCGTGGCGCTGCGTCTGCTTCATGTAATCGCAGTCGCGCACGAAGCCGCTCGTCGCCTCCTTGGCGAGCGAGAGACGCACCGCCTCAAGCGCACGCGCCGCAGGTCCGTCCTCTTCGAGTTGCCGCAGCTGCTCGCGCTCCCAGATTGCCAGTCGCTCGTCGCGCTGGTTGTCGTCGCCAGCGAGGGTGATTCCGTTCGTGGCGCCGCTGCTGCTGAGCTTGGGCATGACGGCTGCTGCTGCTTCAGTGGACTGCGGGGAAATGCGCGAGTGCTGCCCCGTGGAAGAGCTGCCGACCGTCTCTCCCTGCGTCTCAGCGGCGGAGGAAAGCTGGTGTTGCTGTTGTTGTTGCCCAGATGGCTGCACTGCTGAATTGCTGACACGATTTCTCGTTTGGCGCCAACCAGATTCTAGGTTTCCCGCGGTTTTTCAAAAACTGTACATTGAGGTCTTGTGATGCAACAGTTGACACTGGAGGTCGTCCAGTTGAACTCGAGTGTTGGCATTCGATGCTCCACTTGAGTTTGATACCCAGCTTGAGGCTCGCTGTCAGTGTGGAAAAGAAGACCGCAAGCATGCAGCTCGCGCCTGGCGATACAGTGTTCTTCCTCGCACTGAGGCCGCCGCGGCTTGAGGTGAAGGCGAGCGTCGGGACGCTGCGAAACAAGGCTCTCGTCGACACTTCGATCTCCTGCAAAAGCTGTGAGATCGTGGAACTCAAGAAAGGGTTGGTACGTATGTGCATGTGCATGCGCACGAGAGATAGATAGAGAGATTGGGTCACGGTGGGCGAAATTCTCTGTTGGTAGCTCGGTACGAGTGGCAGTAGCTACTATCGCTGCTGCTATCGACTACCTCAAGCGCATGCGTGGCGTATTCGTGGGTGGTACAGTCGTCGACATCCACGATGTCCCGGTGCGTGTTCAGGACAGATACGCTAGCGGCAAGCAGTAATTCCTCCGAGTCGCTGTCGGAGAAACGAAGATCTGGAGAAGCGTTCGCGACGGCAGCGTGGTCAGTGCTGACCCGCAGCTGAGTTGTCTAGCGCGAGCGTGATGTTGAACAAGAGGGTTTAGGATCGTGTGAAGTGTAGCGCATGGGAGTCAATATGAGTGCCAAGTGATGGGAGTGTCGTGGCTACCCTTGCAGGTTGAGCACGGACTCGCACCACTCGCGCACCGACCACCAGCTGATCGTGCAGTGACTGTATGCTCACGTCGTGCATGTGCTTGATGCGATCGACGTCTGCAGCGTGCAGCTTCGACTGATCGGCTGATACTAAGTATCACGTTGACGCGCAAGAGTGATACGACGGCAAGTCATTTTTCGTCTCGAAGCATCACGAGGTTCCACGTTTCTCTTTCGTCTGGCGCGAGCGTGGGTCGATTGGACCTTGTCGCCCACGATGGAAGCGCCCGTTGCCCGATCCGCAGTATGGAATCCGCCGCGGAGAGGAGAAGCCCGAGCAGAGAGCAACACGAGAGAGCGAGACGATGGATCCGTCCGGATCCGGATTCGGACGCGGCGGTCGCGGATCGCGAGGCGGCGGTCGTGCGGGCAGGCGAGGGAATGGCACTGGAGGTCGCGGGCGAGGCGGCCGCGGTTCTGGTGGCTGGCAGCACCGAGACGAGAACTGGGACTCGGGCAACCAGCAGCATCGCCGCCACCAGCAGACGCCGAACGCAAGCGGCAAGACGGACCAGTTCGAGCGCTTCGTCCTCGCTGGGCTGCAGAAGTGTCCGCCGCACAAGCTGGAGAAGCTCATCCAGGACTCAGAGTCGCTGTGGGTGGACTGCTGGCGTAAAGTGGCGGAGCTGCCGACATCGCAGCTCCACATCGTGCTGTCCGCACTGGCGCGCTTGCCGTTCTCCAGCAACATCGCGCCGCCGAACATCCGTGACGTGGGCAGAGGCGTCTCGAGCCTCGTCGGTGAGTTGACATGCGGCGCACCGGATCAGTGGGAGGGAGTAGATCTGAGTGAAGACAAGCTGGCTGCAGTTGAGCTAGTTGAGAAGCTGTTCGAGGTACGTGCACAGCAGCTTAGCTATGTGAGTCCGTACGAGAGCTCATGATGTGGTGGACGATTATGGTTGTTCTGCAGCGCCTGATCAAGTTCACGTGGTCTGTGCCGCGTGTCGACGTGGAAGACGCGCTCACGGACATGCTGAGCGAGGCGCAGGGGCTCCTCGAAGGCCGCAACAAGACCCACCGAGCTGCTCGGAGTCGCATCGATCTGTTGTTTGAGAAGCTCGAGCTCGAGTGGACGGTGAAGAGCGCTGTCGCCGCGCCGCCTGGTGCAGCAGACACGAGCAGTAGAACGACGGCTTCTGCACCGCTGAGCTGGAAGAACCCGACGGTCGGCTGGCTGGCGGACTGGAACCACTTCCAGCCGCACAAGCTCCCGAAGATGAAGGTGCCGGGCGGACGAGGCGACGGCGTGTACGAGTCCCCGGAGGAGTACTTTGACTCGATGCTCAAGCTCTGGGTCGGGATGACCTTCGTGGACGGCAACAATGCGCTTCTCCCGCACTGCACCGCGAAAGGAGCGAACGACAAGGTGTGCGACCAGCCGCTGTGGCCAGTCGTAACGAGTAGTGTCGAGCACTCTGGCTGCAAGTCCCGCAGCTGCTCTCGTCACGTGGAGTTCGTGTGCGCGAACCGGAACCATGACCGCGGGCTCTGCCGCCGGTGCGCGAGTCGGCGCCAGGAGTTGCTCCGCGGACCGCCGTCGAGCCATGCGTCGACCCACATCTACGATGCCACAGTGACGTCGGTGCGGTTCGACGGCTCGATCTACGTGGATAATGTTGAGTCTCGCAAGCCGCCAATGGCGTCAGTCCACTGGAAGACGACGAAGAGGCTGGCGTGTCCGAACCTCGTGGGCATTGTCCTGCTCGAGAGCCGCGGCAACTCGCTCCGCCTGACGGACACGATCTTCTGGGCGAAGATCGCTCTGCACGGCGACAGTCGCGACGAGTTCAAAGAGCGCGAGGCCAAGAAGGTGGCGCTGAGTCTGCTCAACTACTCGAGTGATGACAGTCCGAACCCGCTACTGGATCGAAGCATTCCGAAAGGAACGGCGGTCGCGATCATCGACTGCCAGACGTTTGTGCCTGAATTCGTTCCGGTGCTGACAGCGCTGGAGCACCAGAGCGCGGAGCCGATGGCGTTCCAAGGTGGCGCGCTACTTAACTTGCGCCGACGATCTGAGGGCACGTCTCGAGACGTGATAGAGCGACTCGAGTCTCGTCTTGGGTTCTCGACTGAGGTTGACGATATCGATGCCGGCGAAGAGTACGACATACAGCTCGGTCGCCCACCATTGACGAAGCTCTCGTCGATTGCACACCGCATCCAGGAACTTGTTGCCGAGAGCGAGCTGGATCCCATTCAGCAGATCCGTCGCGACAGTCGCTTGCAAGCGGTCTTGGAGCGCCGGCTCACCGAGCTGGTGACGGGAGCGACGCTGGACGCTGGACAGCTCGAGAGCTTCATGGAAGCACTCCGCTTCCCAGTGCACTGCACGCAAGGGCCGCCTGGAACTGGTAAATCGTACCTCGGTGTCGTCGTTGTGCGCGCGCTGCTGGTCGTGCGTGATCTGTGGATGAAGGTGTCGGAGTCGGTCGGAGCACCTCCGATCTTGGTGCTCTCGTACAAGAACCACGCGATCGACGAATTCCTGCTCGACCTGGTGCGCAAGGAACCGTTCATGCGGCACATTGCGAGCAAGAACAACTTCGGAGGATACCGTCCGCTTGTGCGGATCGGCGGCGGCTGCAGCGAGCCCGAACTCTTCCACTACCAAGAGTTCAACTTCTCTCGCAAGTCGCCCCTGCTCGTTCAGCTCACAGACAAGATCGGAAGGTTCCACACTTTGAACGACCAGGTACACCGCTTCCGCGACCGCTTCGGTGTGATCAAGGAGTGTCAGTTCGCCATCCTCGACCCCAGCACCGACCACGACGAGAACAGAAGGAAGAGAGACCGCAAGGTTTGCCAGGATGCGGCGGCGGAGCTGACGCAGATTGGCGGCGCCGTCATTGCGTGTACAAATGCGCTGAGCGACCTACATGGTAGTGTGGATCCGGATGAGGATGCAGACGAGGGACTCAAGGACGCGCTGCAGATCGTAGAAGACGCAGTGACAGGCGGTGCTGTGGCGCTGCGCCACCGCGACATCCCTCAGCTCCTTGATGGCATCCGGCACTACGACCCGTCGATGGATCCGGCCGAGATCCTCCACTACTGGATGTCCGGGCTCGTACCGCTCCCGGTGTGCAGCGTCGATCACTGTGAGGGAATCTCAGACGGCACTAGCGCACTCTGCAACAGCCACAGGTGCATCTACGGTGCGAACGTGGCGAAGCAATGCGACGGCGTGATCGTGGACAACCGGAAGTACTGCGCGCACCACTTGTGCATCGCCGATCACTGCAAGCGGCCTCGAGAGAATGAGCGGCAGCTCTACTGCAGTTCGCACATTTGCTTCGTGTGTGCGGCCGACGAGCAGGTGGAAGTCGCGCAAGCAGCTGTCGAGGAACCGCCGCGGAACGTGTGTGAGGCGCATCCGCTCTGCTGGGCGGTGGATGGCGACGACTACTGCATGAACCTGGCGCGTCAAGGCGGCTCGTTCTGTGAGAGCCACGCGAGCACGCGGTGCCATGGACTGCAGATAAACGGGAAGCCGTGTCCAGAGCAGGCGATTTCGCGGAGCTCGCACTTGTGTCGCGCTCACATGGTGGAGCAGGAGGCGATCGCAGCGGCACAGAACCTGAAAGCGATCAGGCGACATGGCGCGAGCCCCAAGTGCCACGCGCTGAACGCGAAAGGTAAGCCGTGCGGCACCCGTCCGCTTTCAGGTGGGAAGTACTGCGGTGCTCATCGCTGGAAAGCGGACAAAGAGGTTGCTGAAGAGAAGTCTGCAGAAGATCAAGCGATCGTAGAAGTTGCGGACGAAGTGCCAGTCTCTGACGAGGTGAATGAGCTCCACTACGCTGTTGGTGCCGATTCGAGCACTTCGGAAGAAGTTACGCAGTCTGCGGGTGCTGTGGACGAAGCCGCAAGCGAGCACGTAGACGCAAGCGACGGGCTTCCAGTCGTCGACGACGACGATGAGAGCAGCTTCTCCGATGTCCGCTCAACTTCATCGGGAAGTGAAGCTGAGTTCGACGCAGACAAGTTCGACTTCGACAACTACGACGAAGTGGAGGAGTCAGAGCACCTGCAGCACCTTCGAGATGTCGACGAGGTCGAAGAGGCAGCGAAAGCTGCTAGCGATAGCGACGACGTGAGCGACAGCGACGCAGCCGAGGACGCTCCTGTGTTTGATCTGCACGTGAGCGCTGAGAGTGGCGCTGCGTCGACGACCGAGTGGACATGGGAGATGCCACTGCCGATGCGGTGGGCGAGCATCGCAACTCTGCTCGGCCAGTGGAGTCCCATCTCACAACAGGTCTCACACCTGCTGAAGCAGTCGATCAGCTCTGCCAAGCGTAAACTCTACTATGAGGAGCTGAAGGTGAAGGCTAGAGCGTTCGAAGGAAAGGCAGTCATCGGTGGTACGATCACGGGCTGCGTGGCGCGTCTCGACGCCATCCGAGCGACGAACCCGTTCGCAATCTTGGTGGAAGAAGCCTCGGAGGTGCTCGAGCCGCTCTTGTTCTCGTGCCTCTGCTCGAGCACGTGCAAGCTCGAGATGATCGGCGACCACCTGCAGCTCCAGCCGTCGGTGATGTCCAAGTTCGACTTCGAGCGAGTGAACCGGATCAACATCTCGATGTTCGAGCGGTTGATCCGCTCGCCGCCGTCGAACGCGGTGCCGTCGTCCGTGCTATCCATCCAACGGCGCATGCGCAAAGACATCTGCGACCTCACTCGCGAATTCTATGTCGACATCACTGACATCGAAGACCACGAAGTGTGCTTGACGAAGACGATCCAGCAACCTCCTCTGAAAGTTGCGCATGGCTGGAAGATGAGTGCGAAGAGTGCGCCAAACCTCCTCGAACACTGCGAAGGGAATGGACGCGAAATACCGGGAGTTCTCCCGCACGTGTTCTTCTGGGAGCACTCCGGCGCCGAAGCGCGCGCGAAGGTTGGGCTCTCGCGGATCAACCAGAACGAGGCGGAGATGGCATGCGGACTCGCCAAGTACTTGGAGACGTGCGGTGTCCCGCCGAGTTCGATCGCGATCCTCACGCCGTATAAAGGCCAACTGATGCTGATGCGCGACCTGCTCATGCGCAAGTACAATATGGTCAAGTTCGTCAAGCAAGGGTATGGCGGTGCTGCAGGACAGCAACGTCCGGTTCCGTCGTGCATGCTCTCGACAGTGGACCGGTTCCAGGGTGATGAGGCCGACGTGGTGATCATCTCGCTCGTGATTGACGGCAAGTCGAAGACTCGGTTCGTGAAGCTCCAGAACCGCATGATCGTCCTGCTCAGTCGCGCGCGGATCGGCATGTACGTGATCGGGAACACAAAATACTTTGGCGAGACGCCACACTGGAAGGCAACCTTTGATCTTCTCCGGCAGAGTACACCGTCAGACAACTCGGCGGAGGTCGATCGGACTTGCCGCGTGTACAGCCAGCCACGCATCGGCATGCAGCTTCCACTGTGCTGTCCACAGCACCGAGAGTCGACAATCATGGCGCACCGCGTCGAGGACTTGGGCCTCTCGTTTTGCAAGGTCTTGTGCGACGAGGAACTCCCGTGCTCGCACGAGTGCGGCTTGCAGTGCCACTACCCGAACATCACGACGCACAACGCGGCGTGCAAGGTGGAGATTGAGTCGCCGTGTCTGCGGCACCCACGCACAATGCCGTGCTCGCACTTTTGCACCGCGACAAGGCTGAGCCACATCTCGCTTGCGCTGAAGAACTATCGGTGCGATGTGCGCGTGGACGTGCAGTTGCCGTGTACGCACGAGCAATCGCTGAAGTGCGCCGACGCCGCGGACATCTCGGACGGCATCATGAGCTATCCGAAGTGCACGGAGGCAGCGATCGCCCCATACGTGTACCCGAAGTGCAAGCACATGAAGACCTGCAGCTGTGTCGAGTACCATCGGTACATGGCTGGCGCGGCGCCACCGTGTGAGAAAAATGAAGAGTACTGCGCTTCTTGTGGCCACAGCGTGACGATGCAATGCCACTGGCGCACCGAGGTCATGGCAAACCCGTCCAAGTTCGTGTGCAAGCAGAGCGTCACGGCCCGACTGCCTCGTTGCGGCCATCAAGTCACAGTGGCATGTCCAATCGCGCAGATGTTTGGTTCGTGGGCTGGTGCGGTGCTCACGACTCCCGATGTGGTGGACGAAGGAGGGAACTACGGCCCGAAAGATCACTCGTGCACGGAGACAGTGACGTTCCGCCGCCGGTGCGGACACGAAGTGAAGATGAAGTGCGAGCAGGCGTTCGACATCGCGCGCTCGCCTCCTCCGTGCACGAAGCACGTGCCGTTCGTGAATCCAGAGTGTGGCCACACACCCCAGACGACTTGCTCGGACGCCAAAAAGTTCGCCGCGATGGCAGAGCTTGCTCTTGATGACGACGACGACAACGAGATGGTAGTGGCGCCCGTGATGCGCGTGGACGAGTCGGACCGCGCCGCAGCGTTCCGTGACCTCGGACTA